>PVJS01045208.1:0-16332 GCA_004027185.1 Glis glis
ATACTTTATTTTTAAACCGGGTCTCACGAAGTTGCGGAGGGCCTCACTAAGGAGAGAGAGAGAGAGAGAGAGAGAGAGAGAGAGAGAGAGGAGAGAGAGAGAGACAGGGAGAGAGAGAGCGAGAGAGCTGAGGCTGGCCACAAACCTGGATCCTCCGGTCTCCGCCTCCCAAAGTACTGGGATTACAAGCGTGCGCCACCACGCCCGGCTTCCAAATTAGATCTTTAAATGTTCAATAAGCACATGAAAATATTCAACATCAAAAATCATTAGAAAAATCAAAGTAACCACAATGCAATACCACTTGCCACCCATTAGGATGGTTATGATTAAAAATAATAGCAAGAGCAAGAACAAAGAAAAGAACAATTGGCAAAGACAGAGAAACTGGAAGCTTTCAGCACTTCTGGTAGAAGTATAAAATCGTATAAATCCAATGGAAAAGTTCAGTGTTTTTCAAAACTCAAAATTAGTATTACTATATGAGCCAGAAAATCTACTTCTTGGTATATAAAAAAATAGATGGTCCAAAGTATCAGAGAGATATTTGTACACCATGTTCATAGCAACATTATTCACAATATAAATGGTTGAAATAAGCCAGGTATATATAGATGAATGAAGGAAAGAAATTATCATATATGCTACACCATGGAGGAAGCTTGGAGACACTATTGTAAGTGAAGTCAGTTTAAAAGGACAAATATTATATAATTTCACTCATATTAATAAGTGCAATCCCATTCACAAGAGGGCAAGTAGAATGGTGGTTTCCAGGGACAGAGAAGGGAGACTTAAGGAGTTATAGCTTTAAGTAAATAGATTTTCAGTTTTGCAGGATAAAAAATTTTGGAGCCACATAGTGGTGATAGTTGCACAACAATGTGAATATACCTAATGCCACACAACTATACACATAAAAATGAATTAAATTATATATTGTCCGTTATGGATATTTTTTCACAATTTTAAAATGCAATGGGGATAAACCCTGAACAGAAATAATATACACAGCTGGGCTAGTCCTTGTAATATCATACTGCTGTTGCTGAGTGCCACAGATGGCCAGGGCACCATCACCCATGCTCTGACCTCTGGAACTGGAGGATAAGAAAGAGTTATCAGAGGAATCAGAAGATGAGGAATTGCAGTTAGAAGAGTTTTCCATGCTGAAAACACTCAAACCCAAAGACAGGAAGAACCAAGATCATTATGCCGTTCTTGGACTGGGCCATGTAAGATACAAAGCTACACAGACACAGAATAACCCAGACAAAAGAAAGCAACTGTTGAACTAATAAAAGAAGGTGATAAGGACTACTTCACTTGCATAATTAAAGCTTATGAAATGTTATCTGATCAAGTGAAAACATGAGCATTTAACACTGTAGATCCTCCTTTTCATAACCCAGATCCTTCTAAAAGTGCGGCAAAGGGCAATTTCTTTGAGGTGTTTTACCCAGATTTTGAAAGGAATTCTAGATGGTCAAATGAAGAAAAATTCCTAAATTTGGGAATAATTCATTATTTGAAAATGTAGATGCATTTTATTCTTTCAGGTATCATTTGGATTCTTGGAGAGAATTTCTTAACTTAGGTGAAGAAGAAAAAGGAAAAGCAGAATGTTGTGATTGAGGAGGTGGATTGAAAAGCAGAACAGAGCAAGAAGGGCACAAAGAAAGAAGAAATGAAGAGAATAAGAACATTAGTTGACAATGCTTATAGTTGTGATCCCAGGATGAAAAAGTTTAAGAAGAAAACACTGCAAAAGAAGCAGAAAAGAAAGCAGAAACAGAAGCAAAATAAAGGAGCAAGAAGGGAAAGAAAAACAAAGACAAGCTGAATTAGAAGCTTTTCAGTAGCTAAGGAGAAAGAAGAGGAGGAAGTAAGACAGCAAACATTGACAAAGAAGGAAAAAGATATCCTGGAGGGGGGGAAGCCATTAAAAAGGAAAGGCAAAAAATTTATTCAAGACTTATTCAAGACCTGGAAACACTTTTCAGAAAATGAGGCAGAGTAGGATAAAATGATGGAAAAAGTGGAAAAACTTTGTGACCAGCTTGAACTACCAAGCTTACAGTGCTTGAATGAAACACATCATGTACCAAAGTAGTAGGAAATTTGCTCTGGAAAACAGATAGAAGAAATAAATGAACAAATTAGACAAGAGAAAGAGAAAGCTGAGGCTCGTATGCAACAAGCATCTAAGAATGCACAGAAGTTAACTTGTGGGAGGGGAAGTAGCAGCAAAAGTTGGTAAGAAGATGATGTATAATTACTAATTAAATGTGTGAATTAAATGTGTACTAATTAAATTCTCTTCCAAGCTGGAATGAATTGAAAACGGGAAGTTATTGCTAATTGCATGAACAAACATTTGTCTAGTATCAAAAGATCTGCCATGATGTTATTGGTGAAGTGAAGTCTTCAGACATTTGACCCTAAGCAAAAACATGACATAAACAAAGAAATAAAAAAGCTTTGGATAAATTTAGAAAAGAACATGGAGTGGCAGGTCAAGCAGTTAATGCAGCACCTTCAGGGTGACTTGAAGGTCAATGCACTGATTTCGCACCATGAACAACAGAAGAACAGAAGCTCTTAGAACAAGCTTTGAAAACATATAGTGAACATACCTGAATGATGTGAAAAATACCAGAAGCAGTTCCTGGCAGGACAAAGGACTGAATGGAACAATATAAGGAGGTTGTGGAGGTGGTAAATGCAAAGAAAGCTGCTCAAGAGCAAGCGCTACAGGTAAGTTGAGCCAAGAAATCTTCTCTGTGTGCATTTTCATAATAAAACTGAAAATAATGTATAATTATCATTTTCAAAGTTATATTTATGGTAATGTGAAAAACGAAATATTATGTGTGAGTATAGTTAATAGAAAAGAATAATTAAATCTGTCTCAGTAGATTACAACAGTGTTCATGAGAAAGAATATTTCTTTCAACTCAAGAAGAAAAGATAAACATCCCTGGAAACCCATGGATTTCCTTTCTAAATGTAATACTAAACCCCAAATTACAGACACATTAAATCCTTCCATATTAATAAAATTGAACTTTCGAGTGCTTGATATATTATATACTCTCAAGAAATGGGGCTAGGTTGGCAGGTTGGGGATAGAAAGTAAACGGATTTGCTAAACTTCCTAAGTATCTTAGGTAATTATCAGTGGAGACAATTTAGTTTGATGGGGCAAGTAAAAAATAACAGGCTCCTAGTTATACATTTAGTTGTACATATAACTTTCATATGCATCATCAATGTAGGGTGTGTGTGTGTGTGTGTGTGTGTGTGTGTGTGTGTGTGTTTTGCTGGTGATTGATGTTGGCGTATGGTAGGCAAGCACTGTACCATACCACTGAGTCGCAAACACAGCCCTAACTTTGATGTACAAACACTACCACAAAATCAAGACATGAAGGACATGAAGAGATAAGAAGATGTGGCCAAGGACTAGAACTATAGATATTAAAACTATTTAACTATCAGATGTTTAAAAAAGCTATGTGTGTAAGCCTGGCGTGGTGGCGCACGTTTGTAATCCCAGTACTATGGGAGGTGGAGACCGGAGGATCCGGGTTCGTGGCCAGCCTCAGCTCTCTCTCTCTCTCTCTCTGTCTTTCTCTCTCTCTGTCTCTCTGTGTCTCTCTCTCTACTTAGTGAGGCCATCTGCAACTTCGTGAGACCCTGTTTCAAAAGAAAGTATAAAAAATAGGGCCAGGGATGTACCGCGGAGGTAGAACGCCCCAGGGTTCAATCCCTGGTACCCCCCCAAAAAGCTATGTGTAATATAAATAAGGGTATAAAAGACAAAAGTAAATTGCCCCTCAAATTACCGTTATATTTAAAATAGCTCCAACTCATTAACAAAACTAAATCCTTGGTGAGTAGTTTTCATAGAAGATTAAACCCAGGTGATAGCAGGAACATTGAACTGGGAACTAGGGTCAGAATGAACCATTCAGAATGATTTACCATGGAGAGACAAAAGCATGGCCAGTTTCTCTAAAAGGAATTTTTTCTTGTAACACAGCTCAGAAGACTATTTCCTAAGTCCCTACAAAATGTTGCACTTGGGATAGTTCTTCAGCACACAAGTCATTTCCTAATCAACTGCCTATTACTGTCCCTACTTCTGAGCCATTTCAATAAACTATAAACTGATTTCATGCAAGACAATGAGCACCCCTTTTGTTTACCTCAGCATTAGTTCAGTCTCCAAAGACTACAATATCAGGCATCCAGGTACATGTGGATTCCTTCAATGAAGGTTTAAGGCAATTATAATATAAGATAGAAAAGACCATAGGATGGGAAATATTAAATCTCTCACATAAGACTTTCCCAAAGGATATGCCACAAAATAGATTCTCATTTTTGCTAACATAAATTAAAATCTTTTCACAGATTAAGATAAAACACACAAAAATTGCATCAAACAATACAACATAATGAATTATTATGACATGAACAATTATGATTTCAGCATGAATGTCAAGATGCTGAACAACGTGAGTTTTCAAGAACCCCACAAGACACACCCTTGTCTCATCATATATCTGAGAATGGCAATGACCTTCTCATTTTAGGAAACCTTCTTTGCTTTTATTCAAAGTTTGCCACCTAATTTAGAATCTTTAAACAGTGTAGTTAAAATTGCCTCCATTCTAGCCATCTACTGTTGTACACTTGAGGTAGGAGTGTGGATAATATTTCTGCATAGTTTCTATGGTCCAAGGAATATCACCTCTAAGTCGACAAGAAATGTGCAAAACCCTTTAGCACAAAATGCAGTGGCTTGGGTGTCCTGATGGGATTATCACTGGAGAAGTGGCCATGAACAGTACTTCATGAAATTACCAAGATATTCCCAAGGGAAGCAGCACACAAGGGAAGACTCCAAAATTTAGTCTAACTTGGATGGATACATAATTGCTTGAGAACATTGGAATCTTTCTACAAAAAAACTTTACGCTGAAAAAGCTGAATTGACGAAGGTCTGTCTTCTCCAGGCAAGTTTAAAGAAGATTCTTTCTCTGTAATACGATAAGATTAAAACAGTTACAAGATGTTAAGGTACATAGATCAGAGTACATAAACAATAAGATACTTGGTGGATGGTAAGAGAAATGGGATATTCATTGGAATATTCATTGGACAGCATGTTCAAGAGGAGAGAACTGCTCAAGAAGTTTTGATTACTTTACTATGTGATTGATTTGTACAATTGTTCAGTATACTTATTTATTAATACTTTTGTGTGAACATAGAAATTTTCATGAATATGGAATGTGACCAATTTGTACATTAGTTCAGTAAGATTTATTTAGTAATCCTTATGTGTGAACACATCATGTGTTTGTGAGGGTGTATGTGTGTTTTTGCACACATGTGTGTGTGTTATTGGGTATTGAGCTCACAGGCATTCTACCTCAATCTATACCACCAACCATTTATAACTTTTAGTTTTGAAACAGGGTCTTAAGAGGTTGCTAATTGTCTTGCCAAATGCTGAGCACTGGCTTTGAACCTGTGATCCTCCTGCCTTGGCCTACAAAGTCTTGGGATTACAAGCATGCACCACCATGCCAAGATTGTGTTACCATATTCTTATGGGAAAACAAAACTGTAGGAATAGAAAGTGAATCAATTTTGCATCTTCATATAATGAATCTGATTAAAGAACACAGAATAGATAGAAACAAGGTGAGAGGGAAACCAGGTAGACCTAGTAAGAGGGCTGCCTAGAAAGTAAGCAAGAGATGTTGGTGACCTAGTATATAGAACAGCCAACATGGATTGAGATAAACTTGTATTTTCCAGAACAGATGCAGAGAAAGAATTAACATGACTCGTTGATTAATTGAATCAGTGAGGATGTTAAGGAGAAGTAGATCTTAAGAATGAAGTCTGTTTTACTTGAATTACAATGTAGTTCGCAGAAGGAGAAGCAGCTTTTGAAGGGCAGGTGACAAGTTCTCTCGTGGACAGGATTTGTTTGAAGTCCAAATATGAGATAGAAAATAAGTACACAAAAGACAGTTGGCAATATATGTGTTCTTGGGATGGTAATATATATTTAGGATTACCAATTTCTTCCCAACCCACTGCAGTCTTGTGCAATCTACCTTATATACTTCATGTCACTAATCTCTATGGGTGTTTTAACTCTTATTCCTACTTGATTTCTTGACTGTCTTAAAGATTTGTAAAAGATCTGAAAGATCTTTTCTGACACACCCACTTGGTTTCTGTGGTGCCACACTCCATGTTTTCATTCTACCTCTCTGATTTCTTTCTTCTTTGTGTCTGATTTCACTCTTTGTGTCATAATCTCTTTCCTTTCTACACCCTGATCTTTCTCCATGGTCCTCTAAACACCTTCATGAATAACACCACTGTCTACATAGATAAACAATCTAGAAATATTGAAAGTTTCCTTGACACCTCTTTTTCTTTCTTTTCCCTCCCTTTTTCTTTTGCATTCTCAACTTGTCTTAAAGGCCTATATTCTCTCCATTGCTAACGATAAAAGTCCAATACAGGCACCATTGATATCCAATGGTTTAACACACTACACTAACTATTCTAGTCTATTTATATTCACTATTTTCACTTCTCAACAATGAATGGGAATGATATTACAAAACATTAATTATATTTCATCAGCATCCTTTTTATAACTCTCAAACAGCTCCTTATTTTATTTAGGATTAAAGAACTAACAATTATTAATATAGCCTTCAGAACTTTTATAATCTGTCTCCTCTCAAACCCTTTATTTTATATTTTATCACTCCCATTTCCTCTTCTAAATTCTTTGCCTAGTTCTTCAGTGTTGTCATGGACTTTATTGTTTTAGTAGATGACATGTACATCCTCTTTTCTTAGATTAGAATTCCCTTTCCCCTCTTATCTTTCTGTTACCTTGTTTATTACCTGTGTTTCCCATGCTCTTTCTTTCAGAAAACAATGCTCATCACCTTTGATTCTATCAGATACCCATATTACCTTTACACACAGACATTGCATTTGGGCTTTTCCTTAATAATTATGCTTATCAATGTTATATCATGTGCCCTTGATTTGTAAATATATATCTTCTCTAGCAGCTTATGAGCTCACTCTTTTTTAAATACACTTTTATTGGTGTATTGTAGTATCACATCTTAATTTAGTTTGTAGGGATAGGGACACACAGTATTTGATGAACTTACCCTCTCCATACCCTCCCCTTCCCCATATACGATATTGAGATTGGTATTGATAATTTGAAATATGTACGTACTCTTTAAAAGATCTAATTTTCTTTTACTCATGATTCGGTGCATATGATTGAGCAAAAATTTACTAATATTTACATAAACAAATTAATTGATTATGTGTTAATGAGGAACTACTTTGAAAACATATTACAATGACTGAGAAAACCTAGAAGAAACTAATAAATTTCTAGATGAATACAACCTATGTAAATTGAACCAAGAAGGTTTAGAAAACAAGCACACTAATAACAAAGAGATTGAAACAGAAATAATAATAAGAGACCCCTTCCAACAAGGAGAAATCAATAACCATATCAATTACTAGCTTAATTCTACAAGACCTTCAAGGATGAAATAAATCCAAAGCTCCTCAAATTATTTTGGAAAATAAAGAAATCAATGCTCTGAAACTGATTCTATGATTCAGTATCATGTTGATACCAAAACTGAATAAAAAGATGCCTCAACAAAAGAAAAATACAGACTAATATTCATAATGAACATAGATGCAAATATTCTTAAGAAAATAATAATAGTTCACATTCCAAACCAAACCAAAAGTTTGTGCACCATGACCAAGTAGGTTTTATTGTGGGAATGTAAGGTTGGTTCAATATAAGCAAGTCAATAGATGTAATTCATCACAAAAATTAAATTAACAACAAAAATCACGATTGCCTTGATAGATATGGAAAAAGCATTTGACAAATTGCAACACATATTCATGTTCAAAGCACAAGAAATTTATGATAGAAGCAACTTACTGCAACATAATCAAGACAATATATTATAAAACCAAAAACAATATCAAACCAAATGGGGAAAAACTGACTTTTTCTTTAAAATCAGAAACAAGACAACATTATCAACACTCCTATTCAATATACTCCTTTTAATTTTACCCAAATTTTACTGAAAAAGAAATCTGGTAAGAATTTTCATCTAATATAGAATCAAAAATTAAAATAATTAAGAGTAAATCCAAACAAAAAGGTAAAATACACCTATGATAAATATCATAGAGTATTGAGGGAGAAATTGACAAACACCTTAGAAGGTGGCACGACTTCCCATGTCATTGTATAGCCAAAATGTAAATTGTCAAAATGGCCATTATAACAAAAGCATCAGCCTACAGATTCAGTGAAATTCTTATCAAAATACTAATGTCATTCCACATAGATCTAGAAAAAAAATGGTCCTACAATTCATTTGGAAGAAAAGACCCAAAATAGACAAAGCAATTACAAATAATTAGAACCATGCTGGAGGTATCACAATACCTGTCCTCAAATTATACTTCAGATCTATACTAAAAAACACAACATGCTATTGGCATAAAAGAGTCACATATATCAATGGAATAGAACATAACATATGGAGGCAAATTTTCACACTACAACATTTTGACTATTGACAAATGTGGTATAATGGTTTGAATTGAGAATGTCCCCCTGGCCCTTACAAAAGCAAGGCAGCAATGTTGGAAGTGGGGCTTGGTTGCTAAGGAGGGGTCCCTAGAGGTGTGGCCTTGGGTATTATAAATCCATCCTCTTCTCCCTGTGCTCTCTCTCTCTTGCTACTACCCTCCATGATGTGAGAGTAGAGTCTCGCTCTCTTTCTACCCCTGCTTCCTGCCATCATGCCCTGTGCTCCATACCCTGGCCTCACATGGAGTGAACCTGGAATCTCCAAAAATTGTGAGCAAAAACCTTTTTTCCTCTAAGTGGTGTGGTCAGTCATTTGGGATTAGGGCACTGAGAATGTTGACTGTCACTGATGCCAAAAACATCTGTTGGAGAAAAGATAGCCTTTTCAAGGAATAGTTTTGGAAAAAATGAATGTCCATATGTAGAAGAAAGCAATTAGACCTCTTTCTCTTGCCTTGTATAAAGGTCAACTCAAGATGAATCAAAAAACTAGAAATTAGACCAGAAACTTTGCAAATACTAGGAGAAAACCCAGGATCAGCCTTCCAACACATAGGCTCTGGAAGAGACTTCCTCACTAAGATACCTAAATCTCAGGAAATAAATTTTTAAAAAAATCAATAAATGGGATGCCATCAAATTAAAAAGCTTCTTTGCAGAAAAGGAAACAATCAAGTCTAAAGAGAGAGCCTACAAAATGGGAGAAAATCTTTTATAACTACTTCTTCAATAAACACTAAGAACTAGAATATATAAAGAACTAAAATATTGTAACACCAAAACAACCAATAATCCAATTAAAAATAGACATTGAACTAACAGACACAACTCCAAAGAAGTAATACAAGTTGCCAACAAATATATTTTAAAAACTTCAGCATTATTAGCAATCAGGGAAATGCAAATCAAAACTGCATTGTGATTCCATGTAATTTCAGTTGAGATGGCAATCATCAATAATACAAACAATAATAAATCTGGCGAGAATGTGTGGGAAATAAGAACATGTATAAACTCTTGGGAGTGTAAATTAGCACAACCACTATGGAGGTCAGTATGGAGGTTCATCATAAGACTAGGAATGGGACCAACATATGACCCAGCTATACCACTCCTTGCTATTTTTCCAAAAGATTTAAAGTTAAAATAGTACATTTATACATATATACCCATGTTCTTGACAGCACAATTCACAATAGCCACAATGGTTACACAATAAAGCATCATGAAAGATGACTTTTACAGTGAGAAGAGGGACCTAAGGAAGATGAGTAAGTAAAAATAGGTAGGTAATTAGAAATTCCCACAAAAGTCCTGAGGAATATTGAATTATGAAGACAACTTGGAGCATGTATTTTGCTGAAACCAAGAAAATAGAGGATTTAAAAGAAACAACATTTTAAAATAGCCTTCTTATCTTACCTTCTTCATATCTTCATACCTCATGAACAGAATATTGAAGTCATCTTTGTGTTCATACCATCCCCGTATATGATCAAACCAACTGTTTCCTACCACTGTATGAAAAAACAATAGGAAACAAGGTGAAGATGCTGCACTCATTAAACTGTGGATTATATTCTTTTTTTCTCAATTAGAATTTTCAGAATAAAAACAAAGATCCTACCACTGGACATCTCTGTTAATGTTTTAAAAAGGTTAGTTCTGTGAGGAACACTTGCATGATTTTCATAGAGACTTCTCTATGCAAAGCAACTCAATGCATGAAAGAAAGATGAAATACAGAAATAACATGCCCAAGGGCCTACATTTGAAAACGTCTTTCAGGCAAGTCTCTTCATTTCCCTCTTTCCTCCACACAAAAATGCGTGCCTCCTTTAACTTGTTGTTCTCTAATATCTCTCAGGAGCAGCATTAGCTGTTTTTATCAGTCCTCCTCAGAACTGGAGTGAACAATTCCACAGTTGCACTACAGGCCCACAGGTACATGGTAGAGCGCAGGAACTCACACTCAACATTAGCCATTCTGGGCTGTATGATACTACCTCATTTCTGGCTAGTTTGAATCACTGAAACACTTATAATTTACTGTCTGGTCAACATATTTCTTAAACTGCATACTTTGCAAACTTGAAAATGCCCAAGAGGTAATGGCAAAAACACAGATGACATTGAGTAGCTGGCTAATTTGGAGTACAACAGTAACTCCTCAGGTGTGTTCATTGTTTCCTACTGCCCTGCATCTCTCTGATATAGGTTCCCTATGTTTCTTGATAAACAAATTCACAGTTACCTTTTCCATCTAGAAACTTTTCCATATAATGCTCTATGGTTTCTGAAGCTTCATAAAATTCCACCCAATTTGAATAATGAAAATAAGAGACCATAACATCTTTAGGATTTCTGTAGATATAGAGAATCTGCAGGAGGAATTATGAGAAATTTTTAATGATTCTTGGTTAACATGACAAGATTTTAACAACATCGTAATATTTTATTACCTGAACGAACCATTATTGCTTTCATCTAGTCTACTACTCATGGAAATTGAGGTGATTATCAATTTTTTTGGAATTACAATGTTTTTGAAAGAAAGTTTTATTTACATGATGTTTCACGTGTATTTTAACCTAGGACAACTTTCTAGAATGTGAAATTGATTATTTGTGAAGTTGATAATTATCACTAATTAACTTTCATAGAATCTGGAGTAATTGATCCTCCAGGAATATTAGATGATATTTTTTTATGCCCAAGGTAACACTGTAACGAATAAAAAAGAAAAACAACTCATGATACTGAATCAAATTGTTATCCATAAAATAAAAGAAAATATATCTGACACCACAGTGAAATATTTTACAAATGTATTTAAAGATTTAAATATATTATGAAAACAGCTTTGACACTGGAAAAAAGATATTCCTGTTCTTATAACATCTAAGTATTTCTTAAGCAAGAAAAAAATTTTTTTGAATGATACTGGGGATTGAACCCAAGGGCATTCTACCTCCAAGCTCACCCCCATCCCTGTTTTATCTTTGTTTTGAAACAGGGTCTCACTAGGTAGATGACTCTCATTATTTACTGAGCCTGTCCTTGGACCTGTGATCCTCCGGCCACAGCCCAATTTATAAAATTATGCAGTAGTGAAATCAAGAACAAACAAAGCATGTGGCAAAATCCCAGCAAGAGAGAAAGACAGAGAGATAACAAGGGTTGAAATAAAATTAATTAAAAATGCAGGACAAATGATTTATCAAGATGACAAATCAAATTTTGCACAGTCAAAAATAAACCCTTTGTTACCAAAGAAAATAATGAAATTTATGTACTAATATGAAATTAATTTTACCATATGCTAGATAGTAAAACTGCAAATTGTATGTGCAATGGTTCAATATACATATATCTTTGTAATTTCATATATTTTAATGTATAAGATTATTTACTAAAAATGTAATAAACATAAGATTTGAAAGAATGTGGATGAGTAAGGATGGGAGATGATATAAAAGCAGGTATTTTGACTGTGAAAAAATGGTTAGGCTCTATGACATACTTTAGCCTTTCTGTTCTTCAGACCTTTTGGTGCTAAATAATATGGAATGTGGGAAGCAAAGAGGCGAGGGGAAGGTGTATCGGAAAAGTCCAAATCAGAATATTCTAAGAAGGGAACTCTGTCCGCTGTTGTGATGTTTTCCATTCTGTTGCGATGTCCCTCAAAATAAATCAAGCTTAGTATCTGCTGAGCCCAGATGGTACCTGTAAAAATAAATAATCTGGATTTAAACCTGGAGACATTGTTTATAATAAGGATCAACAGTAATATTACTGATCTTAAAATTATTTGGAACTTTCTTTTGTTTTAAACACTCCAAGTATGCTGATGAGTATGTCTGATTTCTGGTTTGCTTTGGTATGTATTTAACATAAATGTTATTAAAGATGAAATTGAGGAACCTTAGTTCCTTTATCACTTGAAGAGTCGTGGTTGTTCGGATTCTATGATAGTGATGGCTCAGATGAATTCTGCAGCTTCTTCTCTGTGGTTCCTGTACTCCATGTGAGGTCTTTTTTGTATTTTCTATTCATAATAACTTGGAGTGATTCTACATATTAATGGGTCCAGTGAAATATTTTCATATATGCACAATGTGCACTGATCACATCAGAGTGATTAGTATTTCCCCTTCTTTGTCATTTCTTTCTGAATAGAAACTTATAGCTTGTTTTTTCTAGACCTTCATAAAATATATGATAGTTTATTGAATCCCTTTTACACTCTTTTGTCGGTACCCCCTCTCCATCCTGAGATGCTTTTCTCAGAACATTAACTTTGAGATGTATTGACAAATTATTTAAATAGAGTATGTTTGGTTTCTCTTCCTTCCCTTCTTACCCACCATTTAAGGTCTCCACATTATGGAATATTTCCATGCCATTTCCTGTGAGATACATCATGACACCCATAATGAGGATGGGTGAGACTAAAGATTTCAGTGTTCTTATTGACTATGGGTTTCCTAACAAGTCAAATCTACTCCTATGTATGAAAAAATACGGGAAATTCATGTAAATGATCAATTCCGTGTCTGTTTAAAATGGATCCAGGCATGATCAAATACAATGTTACTAAGGATTGCCCTTATTTACTAATGATGACTCAAAAAGACTTATAAATGACAATGTGGACTTGAACACACAACTCCCTGTTCCAAGAAAAGGATAGTGATGTTTCTTACACAGAGGAGCTTTCAGTTTTGAAAGAACTGGCTATGCCATGATATCACAGGCTACAAAGCTGGTAATGGTGAAAGTTACTGTTATGTTCCATAGGCCAACATGAGCACTCCTTATTCATTCCAATATTGACGAGGCACCTCCAGGAACACAAGGGAAGTTGTTGGTGATTATTGAGTATGTTGATGGCCATAGCACAGCATGAAGATTTTTATACAGTTTTGTTAATGCCACGTCTTATTATGGCTGGCAGGTGTGGACTTTGTATAGGTTATCAGAGCTACATTTAGAAAATCTGTGAACAGATATCATCAACAAACTGAACTGTTACCTTATCTTCATAAACTAAGCAATGCCATAAAAAATTGTTATAATTATCGAGGCTTGTTGTGGTCACACACAAGGCAAAATGTAATCAATTTCAGAATAACTCTTCTGTCTCACCAAAATAACCCAATAGGAAGTTTTAAAGGTCTGGATCAATGAAGATTGTTGAGAGACAATTCTCCAGTGGGAGCTCATGCTAAAAATAAGTTCCAGCTATCTGCTTTGCCATGAGTGACAAAATTCTCTTTCTCCAACCTACCAGTCTCTTATCATCTTCCAGCATCTATGACATTGTGGCAAGTTCATGAGTTAGCTTGCATGTAGAACAAAATTTTAGACCCTTGTTAGGTTTTGACAATCAAATCTGTGTTCTGCATCTAGAGTAAGACTGAATGACTTCCTCACAGTGCCCTTCATATTCACTAATATATTTAAGAATCTAAGATTAAGATTGAAGCAGGAATTGAAATGAGCAAAGCAGCATATTTGATAGGTTTTTTTTACTTATAGGGTCAAACCATATATTACCAACATTTTTTGTGTGTGGTGTTTTGCAATATCCACACCTTAAATATGCAACAATTTATATATGAACAATTTTTGTTTAATGGTACTTAGGATTGGCTCCACACTCACTCTACTAATGTGCTATATCCCAGGTCTATTAATTATTCTTTTTTTTTGAGACAGGGTTTCACTGAGTTTCTTAGGCTTGCCTCTAGCAAGAATTCTCCTGCCTCAGCCACCTCAGTTGCTAGGATTCCACACGTGGGCCACTATGCCCAGCTATATGTGAACTTTTAACAGCTACAGACATTCTCAATTTGAATGGGCCCATATAAAAACTCAAACCACACTCTCAAAGTGTCACCCCTGCTGACATAGTCTTTCAGTACCTCCTAAAGCTGAAAATGATTATATATCAACAAATGGTGTGTGTGTGTGTGTGTGTGTGTGTATGTGTGTGTTACTGGGACTTGAAACCATGGCATTATACATTTGAGTTACACCCATAGCCCTTTTCATTGTTTTGAAACGCATTACTTGCTAGTTTACTGAGTGTCTCACTACATTGCTGACAGTTGTCTATAACCTGTGATCTTCCTATCTCAGTACTGGGATTAAAGGTGTGTGCCACCATGCTCAGCTTACCACTTCTTAATACTGATGGCCTTCACAGACTGACCTCAAAAACAAACCAAGCCAGGTGTAGTGGCACGTGCTTGTAATCTCAGTCTTGGTGGCTGAGACAGGAGGATCTTAGGTTCACAGCCAGCCTCATCTACTTAGTGAGGCGCCCTTTGCAACTTAGTGAGACCCTATTTCAAAATAAAGAATAAAAAATCTGGCTGGGTGTGTAGCTCAGAGGTGGAATGTCCCTGGGTTCAATCCCCGGAACTACAAAAAACAAAACAAAACAAAAACAAAAACAAACAACACAAAACAAATAATAAACACAAAACCTTCCTAGCAGACCCTACTTGTCAAGGAATGTGGTGAGAATCTTCAGTAGAATCTAACTCTCATGGAATTCTGCTCATGAATATTAAACCTATTGGAAAATAAATCTTCATGGGTGATAGAGCCACTACCTAATGAAGCATTTACAGTTTGGAGAAAAGAATAGCTGGACTGTCTCAGATCTGTATCACAAACCATGTCAATAGGTAAGTATTTACCAAGGACACGCTCTGGGATTGATGTTTGATTTTTTTCACATTGGCCATCAGAATTGACAATGTATACATTGCAAATGTCCTTGTATCATAGAAATTTGAGTTTCGTTGAACTTTTTTCTGATCATTAATGGTTCTCTACATGCATAGCTGCTGTTCATGCTGGAAAACAACACTTTTATACACATGGATCACCAAATCAAACCTAATGAAACCTGATATCAGATGGGTAATACTTATACTTACCAGATTTGGGATATGTAATTATGAAGACGTCATCACCTCTAATTTCAAAAACTTCTATATTTTTTATTTTATCAACTTGAACTGCAGCACGTATAAAATTGCAACCTTTAAAGTTAAAAATGTATGTGCCTGTATTGTCCATATTTTTCATCTAGAGGAAAAAACACAAAAGTTTCTTTAAGTTATTAGATTTTATGTTTTAATTTTTGCAGAACTGGGGATTAAACCCAGGGACATTCTACCTCCAAGATACACCCCCAGCCAAATTTTTTATTCTTTATTTTGAAAAAGGGTCTCACTAAGTTGCAGAGGGCCTTACTAGGTAGCTGAGGCTGGCCAGGAACCTATGATCCTCCTGTTTCAGTCTCCCAAGTACTGGGATTACAAGCATATACCACCATGCCCAGCTAAGTTCCTAGATTTTAAAGGAGTGATTAATATTTATTGAGTGGTCAATAGTTGCCAAATACCATTTAAAAGTTTTTGTTGTGCCGGGCGTGGTGGCGCACGCTTGTAATCCCAGTACTTTGGGAGGCGGAGACCAGAGGATCTGGGTTCGCGGCCAGCCTCAGCTCGCACACATGCGCACATGCGCACGCTCTCTCTCTCTCTTTCCCTGTCTCTCTCTCTCTCTACTTAGTGAGGCCCTCCGCAACTTCGTGAGACCCGGTC
>PVJS01045209.1:0-16324 GCA_004027185.1 Glis glis
AGCAGATCTGCTTTCCTCGGAACGAGTCGCGCACACGAGTCGCTTCTCCCTTTTTATCTAAGTCCGCACCTATCAGAATTCTGCTGCCTACATTCAGGGCAGGGCTTTCTCTTTAATCTGCTGTTACACACCCAAAATCACATAATCTTGGGTGTGTCATGATCAGGTCAAGTTGACAACTTAGATTAACTATCACAGACACTAACCCCCTGTATGTGCAGTATCTACCTGGGGCCCACCTCTCCACTGCTCATGGGACTTATGGAGCAAGGAGAACAAACAAAACCATGAACCTCATGCTGCCGGCTGTGCCATGAGTAACAAAGTCCTTCCTTTCTGACCCAGGAGTCTTATGTCTTTTGCAGTGTCTGTGAGACCATGGCAGGCTAACTTGTTAACATGTATGTATGGTAAAATTCCAAACCTTTCCAAGTTCTTAACACTACCACCCAATGTGGAAGGGGTCAGTAACTCTCACTTTCTCATCCCCTGTTGCACCTTGACCTCCTGCACTTTGGCATCCACTCCCAGGACAATACCAAGCTGGGTTTATTGTTGTTCTCTTGTGGTGCTGAGGACTGAACCCAGGGGCATTCTGCCTCAGAACCATATCCCCAGGCCTATTTTTTTTTTTTTGAGACAGGGTCTCACTAAGTTGCTGAAACAGGGTTTCACTAAGTTGCTAAGTTGCTGAGGCTGGCCTCCAACCTGCAATCTTCCTGTCTCAGCCTCCCAAATACTGGGATTACAGGTGTGCACCACCATGCCCAGCTACCAAGCTGTTTTTGCTAATATTACCAAAGATCGATAACTGCCAGTTTCAATAGGCATTTGACTGGAGGAGAAATCCTTCTGGACCCCTGTGGCCCTGTGCATTCAGGCACCTTCTCCTCCAGTGCTTTGCTGGCAGCTTATACAAGACTACATTTCCCTGCCTCTTGTTCTCGGCCTCCTCCATGGCTCGTTTCCCATAGTGGCCCCATCAGTGACCTGCCAACCTCTTACCACCCTACTTGCCTCCCTGGGCGATCTCACTCACACCGTTGACTTTAGGAACCTTGTATATGGTTCCAGTCCAGACCTCTGACGCAACTTACGCAGCCACCTGTTGAGCAGCTCGACTGCACACACAAGTGGCACAAAAAGGAGCCTGCCCCCAACACACACACACACACACATACACACCAGCTAACCCTCCCTCCTGGACCCACTCTCTGTGGCACACACAGCCACCACATTGTCCCAGGCAGTCACCCTTGACCTTATGCTGACTTCACACCCCAGAGCCAAGTTATCCTTGAATGTTGTTTTGCATGGGGGGGGTGTGATTCGGGAGTGAACCCAGGGGCATTCTACCTCTGAGCTACACCGCCAGGCCTATTTTATTTTTATCTTGAAACATACAGAGTCTCACTAGGTTGCTGAGGGCCTCGCTGAGTTGCTGAGGCTGGCCTTGACCCTGTGATCCTCCTGTCTCAGCCTCCTAAGTACTAGGATTACAAGCTTGTGCCACCATGCCCGGCTTTATTTTTTATTTTGAAACGGTCTCACTAAGTTGCTGAGGGCCTAACTAAATTGCTGAGGCTAGCCTTGAACCTGTGATCCTCCTTTCTCAGCCTCCTAAGTACTAGGATTACAGGAGTGCCCCACCAGGCCCCGTATTGCTTCTTTCACTCTATTTCCAAAATCTGTACCCTTGCCCCTTTGGCCATTCCTTCTGCTATTGCTCCCTCTCTGGTCCCAACCCTCTCTGTGTTGGGTAACTGCAGTGTCTAGCTAACTAGGCTTCCTGCCTCCTCTTGTCCCCATCCCATTGTTGTTAGAGTTATGCTCCTAGAATATAAACCAAATCATGTCATTTTCTTGCTTAAAACCCTTCTTTTTCTTCTCACAGCCTACCTGAAAATGTCAAAGTTCTTTAACAACATATTTCACCATGCTCTCTAATGTCATACCCCCTCCCAGCTTACCTCCCTCAAGGATTCCTCCCATCCCTCTCCTGTGGCCACTACCACTCCAAATGGAAAAGAGGTGGGGAGGAGGCGCCTCAAAACAACACTCATTATGTGGCACTAACGGGTTTTAATTTTATTACCTGGAAACAGTCACAAAGTGCTCCATTAACTAGTCACATATGTTCTACCTGCCTCAAATCCATATGAGCATTTTAGTTTTTCTTTAAAAATAAAATTGCAATTTGGATCCGGTGCCACATCTCCACCCAATTATTTGCTATCAAGTTTGTTTGCTTCTCAGGGTCCCCTTGAGAAATAAGCCGATTCCTTCATTATACCCAGCTGAAGTGCTGAGAGACTAGGTTTCTTGGTGATATCGCTATACCTACATCTATATCAATATATGTTTGTAGTATATATGTTACATATACATAAATATTATATAGAGAAAACCAACACCTTTAAGTGTCCACCAGGGGGCGCCAAGGTTGGCGAAAGACCTGCGGTACCTTCCCGGGTGTAGAGGTGGAGATGGATGCAGCAGCGATGGAACCGAGCTTCCTTTTTTAAGAATCCGCGTTAGCGAAGGGAGCAGAGCAGCGTTATTTTAGGGAGACTTTGTCGCACTCCCCCTCCCGCGTGTAGGTAGCGTCTGGGGTGTATGCGCCCGGCTTGCGGACACCATGGAGAGGCACTGGCGGTGGCCACTGGGGCTCCTTTCGTGGCTGCAGCCGGCAGTAACCCGACCCCGCCGACGCAGAGACTGAAGAGGCTCGGGGAGAGCGGCGAGCTGCGAACAAAAGCCCTCGGCGTGGGGCCGGAGCCCGGGACGTGGGGTAAGTGAAGCGGCCCGGGGCCCCAGCAGCTTCGGGCACTGGCGCGGCCGGGCTCGCGGCGATCCAGGAGCCCGCCCCGCTGAGATGCGGCGGGGGAACTGGTGGGCATCTGGGGGCGGGTGTGCGAGCCCAGACCGGGCTGGATGGGTACCTTCGGTACATTCGGACTTGGAGGAGATCTGGGAGGCTCCCGGAGCCTTCTGCATCCCCCGCAAACACCCGGTGGGGGTTGGGGTGGAGGAGGCGGGCAGAGCTCCCAGCAAGCCCTGCCCGAGAGACAGGAGCAAAAATCCATCACCTCTCCCGTAAGGGCCTGTGGGGATTTCTCTCAGCCCTTCCATCACCCTTGTGCCTCGCGCTCGGGTCTCCTTTGACAGTGGGAAATCAACCATAAACTTCTTTCCTAGGCGAACAGGGTTCTCTCAGCAATACACTTTGGGATGAACAGGCCTCTTCCTTTTTTTGTTTCTGCAAAGCTGCATCCCGCAGCCCGCCTAAGCTACAAACAAATACGCTAATCCTCCCGGGAATCCTCTAGCGCCTCCCTCGCTGGCTGCGGCCGCCGATCTTTTCATTTTAACTTGCAGCAGGCAGGGGCTGCATCTAGCGGCCAGACGCCTGGGGGAGCCTAGCCACTGGCCCCGCGTTCGGGGCTGAGGGAGACCAAGCACCCGCGTCCCCCGTCCCCCCAACACACACGACACCCGCCTGCCACCCAGCCTGGGGTTTCAGGGCATCGGTTTTACGATTTACGTTCCACCAGACCTCTGAGCCTAATCCGAAAGCGGATTAAGTTGGGAGGGGTGAATATGGATGCGGGGGGGGGGCGGCTCTCAAATGTTTTCCCTTTTGTTTCGCCTTATCATCCGCAGGGTCTCCAACAAAGGACGAGGCTCAGCCATGGTGGACCCGGTGCCTGAAGAGGAGAAGGAGGGAGCCGAGCCCGGCGGCTCAGAAGGGGATGGGGCCACGGCGTCAGTGCCCCCTGACGCCCAGGGCGCCCAGCAGCCCGCGGCCTCCTCGGCCTCCGCCTCCGCCGCCGCAGCGGTGCCCCGCAAGGCCGAAGTCCCTTGCGCCGCAGAAGGCGGCCGGCGGGAGCAGTCCCCGATGCTGCACCTCGACCTCTTCAACTTCGACTGTCCGGAGGCGGAGGGCAGCCGCTACGTGCTGACCAGCCCGCGCTCGCTAGAGGCCTGCGCCCGCTGTGCAGTCAAGCCGGTGGAGCTGCTGCCGCGGGCCCTGGCCGACCTGGTGCGCGAGGCCCCGGGCCGCTCCATGCGGGTGGCCACTGGCCTGTACGAGGCCTACGAGGCGGAGCGGCGCTCCAAGCTGCAGCAGTGCCGCGCCGAGCGCGAGCGCATCGTGCGCGAAGAGAAGCGGCGCCTCTTCACGCCCTTGGGCCCCGCGGCCGCCGCCGCCTCGGCCCCCAGCGCCGGCGGCAGCAGCAGTAGCTGCAGCAGCGCCAGCCAACCCGCCTCGCCCGCGCCGCGCGCCGCCCGCAAGGCCTCTCCCAGCCCCTCCTCCGCCCGCACCCAGCCTCCGCCCGCGAGTTCTCGGACGGGTAGGAAGAGCCACTCGCTGGACTCGCTGTCCCGCCGGCGTGATGGTGCTGTCAGCTCCGAGTCCGGGGCATCGTCGTCTTCCTACAGCGGGGAGAGCCTTCGGGAGCTTCGCTGGCCGCCGCGGGCCTCGGCCAGGAACAGCTATCCGGCGGGGTCCGCGTCCTCGGCCCCCAACCCCCTGGGCCGCCCTTCCGCCCTTGCCCTAGTGCCACTCACAGGCCGCAGCTTCAGCCTCGGCGACCTGAGCCACTCCCCGCAGACGGCTCAGCACGTGGAGCGCATCGTGCGCCAAGTGCGCGCCGAGCGCGGCCTGCGCGGGGTGCCCGAGCGCGACCGCAAGATCGCCGCGCTCATGCTGGCGCGGCACCAGGAGGAGCGCCTGTTGCTGGAGCAGCGAGCCGCGGCCCACGGCCAGTGGGAGCAGCAGCGCGTGCGCGCGGAGCAGCGGAAAGAGCGCGAGGAGCGCGAGAAGCAGCGCGCCCTGGAGCAGGGCCGCCGGGCCTGGGCGGCGCAGGTGGAGGAGCGGCGCGGCCGCCGGGGCCGCGAGGAGCGCGAGGCGGCCCGGCGGAGGCAGCAGCAGTGCGAACGCAGCGAGGAGCGGCGGCGGGAGCTGGCCGAGCGCCAGGGCCTGCTGCGGCGGGAGCGGGCGGAACGTGCGGCCCGGGAGGACCGGCTGCGCAAGCTGCAGCAGGAGCAGAACCTGAAGCAGCGGGAGGAGGGCCTGCAGGAAGGGCGCGAGCGGGCGGAGCAGGTCCGCAGGGAGCGTGCCCAGCGCGCAGCCCGCGCCAAGCAGCGGCAGGAGGGCCAGCTGCAGCGCGAGAAACGGGAGCTGAGCCGGGCCGAGCGGGCGCGCCACGAGGCGCTGCTGCGGGGCCGAGCCCGGCAGCAGCACCAGGAGCGAGAGGGCCTGCGGAGCTCTCTGGAGGCCAGCTTGGGCCGCGCGCAGGAGAACTACGAGCAGCTGGTGGAGCAGCGCACCCGGGAGCTGCGGGAGCGGGCCCGGCGGGAGGAGCTGCAGGGTCGGCGGGCCAAGGAGGCGGCGGAGCGCAAAGAGCGGGAGCATCAGGCGCACTTGGAGGCGCTGGCCCGGGCCGGGGAACGACGGCTGCAGCACGCGGCGCAGGTGGCCGAAGAGGCAGTGCAGCAGAAGGCCCGCCGCGTGGGCCAGACACGGCTGGAGAAGGAGCGGGCCCAGCGCGCCAACAAGGAGAAGGTGGAGAGGGACGAAGACTGCCGCCGGCGAGAACTGCTCCAGGCCATCGGGCGCAAGCTGGAGCGCAGCGAGCAGCTGTCGCGGGAACGGCTCAGCGCGCTGGAGAGCGCTCGCTCCACAGCCCGGGCCTCCTTCCACGTGCGCGAGAAGGTGCGCGAGGAGACCAACACGCGCTCCTTCGACCGCATGGTGCGGGAGGCCCAGCTACACGCCAGCCTGGACCGCAAATGACTGTCGCCCTGGCCGGCCAGACCGGCACGCACAGTGTGGTGGGGCCTCCCTCCACCACTTTAACCCAACCGTGGGAGTCCCTCAACCTCCCTCCGCCACTTTGACCCAACCGTGGGAGTCCCCAGGCTAGGGGCAGCACTACGAACTCTCTAGGCTTCTGACCAACGAGGCAATGAGAGGACCGACAGGGGGAACTTTTCAGTCGGCCCTCTTTGTTTTTAAAAACTTACTTCATTTGGAGTTGATATAGCACAATCTTTACCCACATCCACTCTTGCCAAACCTCCCTATGTGGAGGAAGGGGCTCCTGAGAAGAGAGCACAGAGGGGAACGCTCCTTTGACAGCAGTCGCTGGCGTTTCTGATGTTAGTATCTGAGAGGACTTACAGTTGGGGCAGCCAAGGGGGCATCTCCCTGGCTCACCCTCCATCTTCCAAAATACGTCAAGTGTCACAAAGCTCGGATACCTCCCCCAGAAAAGCACAACTCTTCGAGGGTGTCAGGCCATGCACAAATGACCCAAGAAACTATTGGTTTTTGTATGCGTGACAGTTAAATGGTCACCTGAGCAAATTGTCCTGTTAATTCCGATACATTTTCAATTGGGTCCCCTAGGTTTTCTAGTTAGACAATCATCTGCAGCTAATGATCAATTTGTCCCTTTTTTCTCTCTCCTTATTCTCCCAAGTGGCACAGGAAATGGGTTTGGTGATGCTGTTTAGCTTTAATGGAAGCCCTCGGCACCTGGAGACGGTGGTTTCCTTAGGCAGCAGGATTCCACCCCATGAAGGTCCTGATGACCATCTCCCAGTGTGGGGCCTTCTCCTAACAGACAGCAGCCATGCCTTAAGCAGAGCTACCTTATGTGCCTGCCCAGGCCATTCTTGCCTAAATCTCCAGCCCGAATGCAGTCTCAAGGGTGGGCCCCCCGAGAGTTTGGAGTGTAGGATTCTGCTCTGAAGACAATCAGGGTATCCTTGGCTGCTTCACTGTGGTGGCTGAAGTGCTGAACTTGCCTCTGTGTTGAGAGTTGTGCTCACTGTTGGTAGAGTATCACCCCTCCCTCCCCAGGAAAAAGAGAGTCTCCCCCTTAAATTCCTGGTACCCTCTCACCTATGACTGAAAGTAGTCTGTCTCTGGGTGCCTCACCCTTCCTAACTGCCAGATAGGGCCATCAGAACCCTTCTGGTACCTCAAGGTCTCCTGGATCCAAAGCACCACTTCAGTATTATTTGTTGGACTTCTTTGTGCCTTTCTTGACCTGGAGTTGGGAGGCAGGAAGACTGCTGTGAGCCTCATTTGTTTCTGGAATATGGATTCCTGGCCTTGGAAGGGGGCCATGCATCACGGACAGATGGTCAGTTAGCCTCTGGGGTGAAGTATTTGTAATACCAGGCCACTCCCTGGTCCAAAAGGTTCAGCTGTCACCTGGCAATTTTAACCCTTAGAGTAGTTTCCTTCCATGAGACTGAAATTGGCCGCAGCTATATCCATCTATCAACTCTGCCTTCATCAGGGAAGGTGGGAAGTAAAACATCACTTTTTACATTAAATCAAGGTCAGGAAATAAAAAAATGCCAAAAACAAAGAAAAAGGAATCAGGGTAGAGAACTACTACATTAGACATATTTTATCTATATTCTGCTGAGTGGAATTGTCCCTGAAATGGCTGGTTATTACACATACACACACACACACACACACACACACATTTTATCAGCCCCCCCCCACTGCACCCTATCACATGCTAACAAATACAGGAGGAGTATTGTATTGTGTTGAAGGAAACAGTGGCTAGGTATTACACTTAAGATGATGTGAAACCAGGAGAGGGGCTGTGTACCAAGGTTTATTTCTTGAATGAATGAATTTATCCCTAAAAATTTCTTGTCGGTAACCAGGTTGTCAGTGAGTTGTAATAATTGGTATTGTCTGTGAGTCAGGAGCATTTAACTAAAAAGTTAATGTGATTCTGGTTCTTATCTTGTGGTTCCTGGGTTGCTAAAGGGCTTTTGAAACCTTCATAGAATGTACCCTCAAAACCACTTACTTCAATGTATGTGCATTTATTTGAGGAGATAATCTGTTTTTTTTTTTTTTTGGATAAGGTACTGGAAGGTACATAGGCGAGCCTATCTGGCCCTTAACCCAGTTTATTTTCTGACTTACTAAATGATTTAGGGTAGATCCCCTGTCTGTCCCTTGGTTTCCCCACCTGTATAATGAGGATCATGATTCCCGCCCTCCCTTTCACACAAACACTGTGAGGATGCACGAGAATCTAAGCGACATTCCTAGTTCTGTCACTCTGAAACTGCAGGTACAATCGCTATAAACAGGAAGGTTCATGTGACCATGCAAGGACTAGAGAATAGAATGTACTGTCATGACCTGGTGCAGGAGTGGTCTCGGAAAGCACATTGTAGATGTTAGTGTCACATGTGATGCGAAAGCCCAAGACTCAATGTCACCAAATTAGAGTTTTGCACTAAGAGAATCACTATGTAAAGACAAAAACTTTTGGATTCTTAAAAAAAGTCCATATAACCAAGTATAAGTAAAAATAGAAGCCAAACCTAGTGACAGTAAGGAACGGTTCCTCCAAAGTCCAGACCATCCACTAGAATACAGCACACCTCTATATTCTAGCGACATGTCCAGGATGCTGTTTGCAGAGGAATGAGTTCCAGAACCTTTGCTGGGCCCTTAGTTCATATTCTTTTCTTTGAAATGATGCCAGAGTGGAGAGGTTGTTCCTTATTCTGAAATGTGGCAAGAGAACATTGGAGGGGGGCAGGGCATGAATAATGGGTAGAAATGGCGCCTGATGTATATTCTGCTGGGCAGAATTGTCCCTAAACAGCATTCTAACAAGTGCCCAGAACTGGCCTCTCAAGTACTGGGATTATAAGCAGTGCTCAGCTAGGGTTCCACTACCTCTGCACCATCCCACTGGGAACCAAGCCTTCCAGCTCATAAACCTTTTGGGGACAAACCATATCCAAGCTATAGCAATGAGAATGCAGTTCACATTCAGGCCACTCTGTGAAGTCCTCTTATTCCCTCTCCTTTAACCAGTCCATTGAAATGGAGAGGTGACTCTACATAAGGGGCTGTAATTGTTTATCATTAAATCCTCTGTAGCCAGCAGTGCATAGTGGTTATCCCAGTACTTGGGAGACTGAGACAGGAGGATAGCAGGTTCAAAACCAGCTCAGCAATACAGCGAGACTCTTAGTAACCTAGTGAGGTCCGGTTTAAAAACAAAAAATAAAAAGGGCTGGGGTGTAGCTAGGAGGTAGAATGACCCTGGGTTCAATCCCTAGTGTGAAAAAAAAAGTCCTATGTAGCAGATGATTTAGCACCTTCTATTTGGTAAGTACATAAATACTGGGTGGAGAGTGTTAGAGGGATGGATAATGATGGATGAATGGTGATCAGAAGAAATCTGTATAGAATAGATCAGGGAGGCAGGCCTCCATTCATTCAACCGATTTTCATTGAGCACCAGGCACTACTTTTTTTTTTGGTACTGGGAATTGAACTCAGGGGTGTTTTACCTCCAAACTACACCCCCAACCCTTTTTGTTTTTTATTTTGAAACAGGGTCTTGCTGAGTTGCTGAGGGTCTAAGTTGCTGAGGCTGGCTTTGAACCTGCAATCCTCCTGTCTCAGTCTCCCAGGTAGTCAGATTACAGGTGTGTGTGCCACTGTGTCTAGCTTGGCATTGCTCTTTTTTTTTTTTTTTTTTTTTTTTTTAGTGCTGGGGATTGAACCCAGGCCTTGAGCATGTTAGATAAGTGTTCTCCCACCAAGCTACATTCCCAGCCCTTTTTATTTTTTATTTTGAGAAAGGGGCTCACTCAGCTGACCAGGCTGGCCTCAAACTTACAATCCTCTTGCATCAGCCTCCTGAGTAGTTAGGATCACAGGTGTGTACCACCGCACCCGGCTCACGCACTGCTCTTGATGCTGGTGAAATAGCATCTCTCTGATCATTGACCCAGGGGATCACTTTGCCGCAGTGTCATGAGCAGATGTCTCTTTTTCCCCACGGGGCTTATCATCTTCCCACCTGGGTACCCATCCTCTGACAGACCTGATGGTCCCTCAAGGCACCAACTTCATGCCTTTTCAGTCTCCTCAGATAAGCCACCTGCCATTCAACCATATCTAATCACTGTTGATCTTTTTCTTCAGAGTAGCCTAGATTAATCAGGTCAAATTTACAATGTCATACGCTTAACCAGCTTTAAATTACAGTAGAGAGAGAGAGAGAAAGAGAGATTAATCACCTCCAAGGGCGCTATCTGTCATGCCTTTTAGAGAAGCAGCATAAATAATGATTGTGGATCTAGAGGACTGAGCCTCAGGCCATGCAGAGTCCCAAGTCACCAAACAGGATCCAGGCTGCATCACTCAGCTGTTTTTGGTACTGGGGATTGAACCCAGGGACATTCTACTTCCGAGCTACATCCCCAGCCCTTTTTATTTTTCATTTTGTAACAAGGTCTTGCTTAAGTTGCTGAGAGTCTCACTAAATTGCTGAGGCTGTCCTCAAACCTGTGATCCTCCTGTCTTAGCCTCCCAAGTACTGGGATTACAAGTGTGTGCCACTATGCCTGGCAACTCAGCTGTTCTTAGAAAACAGCCAACATTTCAGATTGAAAAGTCCCAACAAAAGAGATTTCTTTCTTTTTCCTTTTCTTTCTTTCTTTCTTTTTTTTTTTTTTTTTTTTTTTTTTTTTTTTTTTTTTTTTTTTTTTTTTTTTTTTTTTTTTTTTTTTTTTTTTTTTTTTTTTTTTTTTTTTTTTTTTTTTTTTTTTTTTTTTTTTTTTTTTTTTGGTGTGTGTGTGGCACTGGGGATTGAACCCAGGGCCATTCTACCTCTGAGCTACACCCCCAGCCCTATTTTACTTTTGAAACAGAGTCTCACTAAGTTGTGGAGGGCCTCACTAAGTTGCTAAGTCTGGCCACGAAGCTGTGATCCTCCTGTCTCAGCCTCCCAAGTACTGAGATTACAATAAGCACCACCACACCCAGCTTCAGTACTGAACTGATGAGAAAGTTTAGTGAACCAGACTATCCCTCTTCTTAAACCTTCTAGGTAACTGAAGTTACCTACAGGTGGCTACATAGACTTGCCTTTCCTCCACTGTGTGACTACACCTCCACCCTGGTGCCCTAGAGAAACATTTGGCAGACGAACATAGGAAACTTCTCCCTTCCTCCCTCCCTTCCTTCCCTCCTCCTTCTTCTTCTTTTTTTTTTTTTTTTTTTTTTGTAGTACTATGGATTGAACTCAGGGACATTCTACCTCTGAGCTATACCCCCAGCCCTTTTCCTTTTGAAACAGACTTTTACTAAATGACCATGCACTGACCTGGAACCTGCTATCCTTCTGTCTCAGTCTCCCAAGTACTTGGATTACAGGCGTGCACCACCATGCATGGCTGAAACTTGGCATCTTAACGCAGCTTGGAAAGGGGTTCCTAGGGACCCAGCAGCAGACAATTCTTAGCTAGGGAAATGTTGTTTGGGATTTCCATGTGGTACTTTTGGCTTTGGTGTCTGACAGTACCTGAGTATTACATCTGGTCCCAACCTTTGGTTGTGTGTGTCTTTATGAAGATCACCTTGTTTACAAAGTTCTCTGGCATTCTCTCTACTTCCACCCCCTCCCTGCACCAGGCATGCCCCCAGCTATCCCCCAGCCCTTCACTACCATCCCTGGTACTGCTTTGGTTTCTAATAGTTCAGGGATGGGACGGAGGCCAGGATTAGTAGCAGGTGTTGGGATATGGGATGAGAGATGGTTTCTTTCTGAGGAACACCAATAGCATTTGTAGGGTTATTACCTCCCCATTAATCACATACAATCATGTCCTTCATGAGCACAAAACCTAAATTGACGGGCGTAGTGGCACACACCTGTAATGCCAATACTTGGGAGACTGAGACAGGAGGATCACAGGTTCACAGCCAGCCTCAGCAACTTATAGTGAGGCCCTCTGGAACTTAGTGAGACCCTGTTTCAAAATAAAAAATAAAATGGGAGTGGGGGTGTAGTTCAGAGGTAGAATGGCCCTGGATTCAATTCCCAGTAAATAAGTATATTTAAAAAATCTCTAAATTAGCTGGGCGTGGTAGCACACACTTGTAATCCCAGTACTTGGGAGGCTGAGACAGGAGGATCACAGGTTCACAGCCAGCCTCAGCAACTTATAGTGAGGCCCTCTGGAACTTAGCGAGACCCTGTTTCAAAATAAAAAATAAAATGGGAGTGGGGGTGTAGTTCAGAGGTAGAATGGCCCTGGATTCAATTCCCAGTAAATAAGTATATTTAAAAAATCTCTAAATTAGCTGGGCGTGGTAGCACACACTTGTAATCCCAGTACTTGGGAGGTTGAGACAGGAGGATCGCAGGTTCACGGCCAGCCTCAGCAACATAGTGAGACCCTGTTTCAAAATAAAAAATAAAATAGGGCTGGGGGTGTAGCTCAGAGGTAGAATGATCCTGGACAATTCCCAGTACCACACACTCAAAAAAATCTCTAAATTAAATTAGCTGTCATTTTGCAGTGTTCCTGCCTTTCTTCTTCTCCACTAGCACAGTATCAGTAGCATGGTTGTGTCAGACACTTGCACAATTCACGGGATCGTCAGAAAATGATCCACATCTACTGTGACTAAGCACACATGTGCATGCACACACGTCCCTACCAACCCCAGCATCAGCGTTCTTGCCGAGGGAAGGGACCTGAAGTTGTCTTATTCTTCCAGGGAATAGTAAGCTCTGGGAAAAATCGAGCTGCCCTTTGGTGGGGGTCCATTGCTTCCACCTACCTCCAACAGGCCGAAGGCTTCCAGGCCCTGGTCTAATAAGCCAGGTGTCTGCATTTCCCAAATCCATCCCTGAGCCTCATGGGCGACAAAGGATTTTCATGTTGCCACTACACTCCGCCTTCCCAGTGTGTCTTCCCTTAGTGTGAGGGACTGACTGGGCAATGGAATCAAGTTCCCCAAATATTCACAGTCGGGAACATCCCAGTGTAACAATGACTGACACCCACAAAGCTCCGAAAATCCGGTCCAGGTGGCTACCACACCATCAGGGCAAAGAGTCTGCCAAAGAAGCAAGTGTCTTGACTCATCTGAACTATTCTGTGCTCTTGCACATGCCTCCTTGTCAACTGTAAAATGGAGAAAATAGATCCTACTTGGCAGGGAATTGTTGAATCAGTGAATGTTTAGAAAGCAGTTAGCACAGTCCCTGGAAACCAGCATTCGATTCTTGGATACTATTATCTGAACATGGGAGGGTGGTAAAGAAAGGAATGGGGTAGATTGAGCTTAAGCTGGGTGGTGCTGGAGGACACCAGGCTTGGATGGTAGCCCTTTTGGGGTTGTCTGTATCCTTCACCACGGCAATACCCCAAAAATTCCAAAGGAAGGGGCTCTGGGATCATGGTTCCCCTGGTAGTTGTCTGGGGTCGGGGGTGGGGAATTACCTTGTTTACCAAATTACCTTGTTTGGCAATAAAATTGACATCTGACGATAATTTTGGAAATTTTGTTCTGACTTCCTAAATGATGACAAAAATGATGGATGCTTTAAAATTTCTTTATCTTCGTTATGAGGCAAAGGAGGAAGGTATCACCAGCTTCTGGGCTGGTGATGCCCAGATCCTATGAGAGCATCTTTTTTTTTTTGCAGTACTTGGGATTGAACCCAGAGGCATTCTACCTCCGAGCTATACCCCCAGCCCTATTTTTTATTCTTTATTTTTAGAAACAGGGGCTCACTAAGTTGCAGAGGGCCTCGCTAAGTAGCTGAGGCTGACCGCGAACCTGGATTCTCCGGTCTCTGCCTCCCAAGTACTGGGATTACAAGTGTGTGCTACCACACCCGGCTTCTATGAGAGCATCTTTAGCAGCATCATGTAGGAGAGACTGTGGGGGAACCACTGCTCGGGGGGGGGGGCTCTGACACTGCAGGATGTGGTGGCATCCAGCAAGAATCCTGGGATATGAGGAAGTGAGTCTGGGATAAGCCCAGCCTGGGAGAGTGCTGAAGAACCCACTACAGGAGTAGATATTGGCGCAGGAAGCCAAAGGTGGATGTGCCTTAGTATCTCTCTTCGTCCTCAACACATGGCTTTCTCTGAGAACCCTCAGCAAATCTCCCCAATCTCCTCTCCTGGCCCGTGATCCTGCAGACAGCTGCATGGAAGTTAGCTTCAGGACTGGGTTTGTAGGAGCTTATTCCCTGTTCTGGATGTACCTCAACGCTCAGAGGTGCTCGACAGGTAGGCTGGCCTGTGCTGGTTCCTGCTGTGCCTGGGGAAGTAAGGATGAAGAATGCGGCAAGGACATGTTCCTACTTTGTACCTTTCATCTGCCTTTGGGTACCCTAGAGGGAAGCCCCAGCGGACCTCAGAGGCCTCCTGAGCCCTCAGAAAAATAGTACAGGAAGCAGAATGTGCCTACTAGGAACATCTGCTTATTTGAAAAGAACTTACAAGGTGAGAGAGATGCAGAGCCGAAGGGAGCAATTCATGAGGGCTGGATTGTGGGGGTGATGAGCGCTAATGTATAATAGGCCCTCACACTGCTCAGGTGACTGTTTTAAGCACTTAATTATCACGAGATCTTTATGAGGTGGGCATTACTATTCCCATTTTACAGATGATGAGGTTGAAGACTAAGTTTAAAGGACTTGCCCAAGGTCACACAGCAAGTATTGGGCAGAGCTGGCTTGGATGCAGTTGGTCTGGCTGGGCAGCACATGACTTTAACCAGTATGTTGTGTTGCTTTGTGGGGATGGTATTTTATAAAAGGGCCCTCCTGGAGTGTCCCCATGCCAACCTTGAATCACTGTCCACTATGCCCATGAGAAAGGCCTATAGGGAGAAAGCTCACCTTGTTTGGACCTGGTGGATCTTGCTGGCACTTGGGTCCACTGAAGTAGTGATGTACTACAGCAGAGGTGCTCACAGGGTGGTCCCTGGGACAGCAGGACTAGCATCAGATTTCCTGGGGGTGGGACCCTCAATCTAGGTTTTAGCCAGTTTTCCAGTGATTCTGACATGCACTTAAGTTTGAGAACCACTGCTATAGAACTGTGCTTTTCAGTTCAGTAGTCATGAGCCACATGTGCCTATGAAATTTAAGTTAGTTAAATTTAAATAAAACTAACATACGGCTCCCCACATGGCAAGTGTTCAGCAGTCACATGTGGCCACCATATTGGACAGCAAAAATCTAAAATGTTTTCATCATCACAGCAAGTTCCACTGGGTAGCACTGCTCTAGAATCTTCTACTCCAGACTGTGGTCCACAGACCAGCAGTATTGACATCACCTGGGAGTTTGTTAGAAATGAAGAGCTCAGACTCCACCCCAGCTGATCTCAATCACATTGTGCTGGGGTTCCTACCCTAAACACTCCATGCATTCTGATTTTATGGGGTGGTTTCCAAGTGTCCAGGATTTGCCTTCCAACTATCCCTAGGTATATGGTTTTTCTACAAGACTTCATCTTGATGACAAAAAAAAAGATACCCATTTAGAGTAGTATAATAAACATTTGCCCTTTGCTTCCTTTGCTTCCTCCATCTTTGGGCAGCCAGCTGCCTGTTTTATTTTCCGGCTGTCACCTTACTCAGTAGCCTCACTCATGACTGGCTACTCCTCTTTCACACAGAAGTAAGCGCTCATTTTCATTATCATGTGAAGCCAGGGGACTGAGTGAGAAAGTCTGGCAGCTCACCTGCTTCCTTCCTGTGAAGGGAACCCACTGGGCTGGACTTCATTTCATTCAATACCCATGTGGCATTAACCAGACGAGCCCTTCCTGCTTCTTGCTTGAGAGTCACAACAAGAGTGGCTAGGCGTGAAGCAGTTCAAGTGTGTGATGTGGAGCCAGCCAGAAGCTCTGGCCCTGGGTCTCAGAGTCTGCCTCTGTTGCCACAGGTGGGCCGAGAATTCTGCCTGGGCTTCCACTTCTGGCAGCCACTAAGAAAAGTGGAAACAGATGAAAGGGAGAGAGGGAAGGAAGTGCACAGAGCTTCTCCAGGAAGACAAAGGGTTGATTTATGAAAGGTTATTAAGATAAGTCAAAGCATCTTTATGTTCAAGAAAGAGGGAAATGCAGCGAGAATGTAGAAAATAAAGGAACTAAAAAGGGAGAGGACTTGGGAGTATTAGGAAGAAGCCAGAGACAGAAAAATTTCAAGCTTGTATGTATCTTGTGAGTCTGAAGATTGCTAAATGAGTCAGGGCCAGCTGGGCATGGTGGCACACACCTGTAATCTCAGTACTTGGGAGGCTGAGACAAGAGGATTGCAGGTTCAAGGACAGCCTCAGAGCCGGGCGTGGTGGCGCACGCTTGTAATCCCAGTATTTGGGAGGCGGAGACCAGAGGATCTGGGTTCGTGGCCAGCCTCAGCTCTTTCTCTCTCTCTCTCTCTCTCTCTCTCTCTCTCTCTCTACTTAGTGAGGCCCTCCGCAACTTCGTGAGACCC
>PVJS01045210.1:0-15000 GCA_004027185.1 Glis glis
GGCGTTCTACCTCTGCGCTACGCCCCCGGCCCTATTTTTTATACTTTATTTTGAAACCGGGTCTCACGAAGTTGTGGAGGGCCTCACTAAGTAGAGAGAGAGAGAGACAGACAGACAGACACAGGGGGAGAGAGAGAGAGAGTGCACACGCGCGTACTCGCGAGAGCTGAGGCTGACCGCGAACCCGGATCCTCTGGTCTCCGCCTCCCAAAGTACTGGGATTACAAGCGTGCGCCACCACGCCCGGCCCCCAGCCCTTTTTAAAATATTTTTTATTTTGAAAAAGGTTCTCACTAAGCTGCTGAGACTGCCATCCTCCTGTCTCAGCCTCCCAAGTACTGAGTTTATAGGTGTATACCACCATGCCTGGCTCCCAGCCCTTTTTATTTTATTTTTATTTTTTGTGTGTGGTACTGGGGATGGAACCCAGGGGCCTTCTACCTCTGGGCTATACACCCAGACCTATTTTATTTCTTATTTGGAAACAGGGTCTCACTAAGTTGCTGAGAGCCTCACTAAATTGCTGAGGCAGGCCTCAAACCTGCAATTCTCCTATCTTAGCTTCCCAAATTCTGGGATTACAAGCATGTGCCACCATGCCCGGTTTATTTTTTATTTTTAAATAGGGTCTCACGAAGTCACCCAGGCTAGTCTCTTTCTTTCCTTCCTTCCTTCCTTCCTTCCTTCCTTCCTTCCTTCCTTCCTTCCTTCCTGTACTAGGGATTGAACCCAAAGGCATTCTACCTCTGAGCTAGATCCCCAGCCCTATTTTATTTTTAATTTCTTTTTTTGCAGTACTGGTGATTGAACCCAGGGGCAGTCTACCTCTGAGCTACATCCCCAGCCCTATTTTTTATTCTTTATTTTGAAACAGGGTCTCACTAAGTGCGGAGGGCCTAAGTAGCTGAGGCTGGCTACAAACCCAGATCCTCCTGTCTCAGCCTCCCAAGTACTGGGATTACAAGTGTGCGCCACCACGCCTGGCTTTATTTTTTATTTTGAAACAGGGTCTTACTAGATTGTGGAGGACTTTGTTAAACTTCGAGGCTGGCTGTGAACCTGTGATCCTCTTGGATTATAGGCTTGTGCTACCATGCCCAGCCTGAGACTTATTCGCTTTTATTTATTTATTTTGGTACTGGGGATTGAACCCAGGAACATTCTAGCTCTAAACTACACTCCCAGCCCTATTATATTGTTTATTTTGAAACAGGGTCTCACTAAGTTGCTGAGGGTCTCGCTAAATTGCTGAAGGCTGGCCTTGAACCTGCGATCCTTCTGTCTCAGCCTCCCAAGTACTGGGATTAAAAACATGCATCACTACACCCAGCTCTGACACTCATTTTTTTTTTTTTTTATTTTGTGGTACTGGGGATTGAACTCAGGGGCATTCTACATCTGAACTACACCATCAGCCCTATTTCATTTTTATTTTGAAACAGGGTCTCACTAAGTTGTTGAGGGCCTCGCTAAATTGCCAAAGACTGGCCTTAAACCTGCAATCCTCCTGTCTCAGCCTCCCAAGAACTGGGATTACAAGTGTGCGCCACCACGCCTGACTCTAATATTCATTCTTTATGGACTTGTTCTGAAGGAAAACCCCAGTCAGGCAGAGGATAAAGAACACAGACCAAGAGGTAGCAGAAGCCACCGCACAAAGGCGGCTCCCACATGTCCACCCAGAACCCGCCAGCAGGAAGAAGGAGCAATATGTTACTTAGGTTTCCTGTCAGGACATCCTGGCTTGAGACACAGGGCTCTCATGGAACAATACAAGATAACGGATAGATGGGAAATTGCCAGATCATGTCCTTGCGAGTCCCAGAATGTCATCTTGCAAAATACAGTTTAAAAGCAGGTGTGAAGGGGCTGGGATGTAGCTCAGTGGCAAAGCACTTGCCTTGCAAGTGTGGCACCCTGGGTTCAATCCCCAGTTCCACAAAGACAGAACAACAACAACAAAACCCCAAAGAAAGAAAAGCAGGTGTGAAGCCAGATGTAGTGGTGCACACCTGTAATCCCAGTACTTGGGAGGATAGGACAGGAGGATCGCAGGTTCGCAGCCAAGCTCAGGAACTTAGTGAGACACTGTTTCAAAAAAAAAAAAAAAAAAAACAGTGCCAGGCATGGTGGCGCACGCTTGTAATCCCAGTACTTTGGGAGGCGGAGACCGGAGGATCCGGGTTCACGGCCAGCCTCAGCTCTCTCGCTCTCTCTCTCTTTCTCTCTCCCTCCCCCACCCCGTCTCTCTCTGTCTCTCTCTCTCTACTTAGTGAGGCCCTCTGCAACTTCGTGAGACCCGGTTTCAAAATAAAGTATAAAAAATAGGGCTGGGGGTGTAGCGCGGAGGTAGAATGCTACTGGGTTCAATCCCCGGTACCGCGAAAAAAACAAAAAACAAAAAAAACCAGAGTTGGGGGCTGTGTCTTGGAGATAGAATGCCCCTGGGTTCAATCCCCAGGACCCCCCCAAAAAAGAGCAGGTGTGAAAATCATCTGTTCCAGTGTATGACAAATAGTTTTTCTTGCAGGTGAAGAGGAGCCTAGGAACGTGAGGGCATGAACTGGTTGAAAGATGTAGGCTGAGACAGGAGGATCACAGGTTTGAAGCCAGCCTCAGAAACTTAGCAAGGCTCTCTGCAACTTAGAGACCTTGTTTACAAATAAAAAATAAAATAGGGCCATGGGTGTAGCTTGGAGGTAGAATGCCCCTGGGCTCAATCCCCAGTACCACACACACACAAAAAGATGTTGCCTGGGGAAGGCTCCATGCACAGGTTCAGAGATGTGCTGAGCTTGGAATGTAAGCATTACTGCGTAAGTGGCAGGCCCCATTTTGCTTGAGACTCTGAAGATTATCCATGAATCCCCAGTGCCCATGGGCCTGCATGCATCACCCCCTGGAACTGAACAGCCAAGAGTCTACACCGAACAGTATAAGCTGTCTCCTGGGGGGGACCATAGGATCAAGGAGAATCCACTAAAAGCAGGGTGTGGATGAGGGCCCTGCACTCTGGGCTGGTCATGGCAAGCTCAGATTAGACAGAACATTCATCTGTTCATTAATTTATTTAATTCACTCATTCAACAGATTTTTTTTTTTTTTTGCGGTACCGGGGATTGAACGCAGGGGCGTTCTACCTCCGCGCTACGCCCCCGGCCCTATTTTTTATACTTTATTTTGAAACCGGTCTCACGAAGTTGCGGAGGGCTTCACTAGGTAGAGAGAGAGAGAGAGACTGGGAGAGAGAGAGAGAGAGAGAGAGAGACAGGGAGAGAGAGAGCTGAGGCTGGCCGCGAACCCGGATCCTCCGGTCTCCGCCTCCCAAAGTACTGGGATTACAAGCGTGCGCCACCACGCCCGGCATTCAACAGATATTTATACTTCCCCCGAGCTTACCCCCCTAACACTATGCTAGGTGCTGGAAGTGCAACAGTGAATAAGACTCAGTTCCCTGTCTTGTGTGTGTGTGTGTGGGGGGTACTGGGGATTGAATCTAGGGGCATTCTACCTCTGAGCTACAACCCCAACCCCATTTTATTTTTTATTTTGAAACAGGGTCTCGCTAAGTTGCTGAGGGCCTCGCTAAATTGCTGAGGCTGGCCTTGAACCTGCAATTCTCCTGTCTCAGCCTCCCAGTACGGGTTCCCTGTCTCTAAGTTCTCAGTCTAATGGCAGAGAGCCAGGTAAACTGAGGATTATGGTAAGGCACTATGATGGATGCGCGCACTGTGCCGCCGCTGTTATACTGCACACCCTGTCTTGTTTCAAGGACAGTGGCACATGAAGAGTTAGGGAAAAGTAACCAGGGACTGAGATGCCTGAAGAGTAAGTAAGAATTAGCCAGGAGAAATGGGCAATATAATTAGTTATTTAAAAAAAAATCTAGAGCCGGGCGTGGTGGCGCAGGCTTGTAACCCCAGTACTTGGGAGGTGGAGACCGGAGGATCCGGGTTCACGGCCAGCCTCAGCTACTTAGTGAGGTCCTCCGCAACTTAGTGAGACCCGGTTTCAAAATAAAGGATAAAAAATAGGGTTGGGGTGTAGCTCGGAGGTAGAACGCCCCTGGGTTCAATCCCCGGTACCGCAAAAAAAAAAATAAATAAATAAATAAATAGTAAAGGACTCCTGTTGGTTTCTTTTCATGCTGGATTTCTAGTGGGTGGGGGAAGCTGGGACAGCCCTGAGTGGGTCCTGGCCTCAGGGTGGTCTCTGAACTTTAACTGAAAGCTGTGAGTTTCTCCTCCAACTCAGGGGCCTATAAGTACCCCTCAAAGAGAGGCATTTTTTTGTGTGTCTGATTAAAGAAAACAGGGTTGCAGGGTGTTGTGGCACATGTAATCCCAGTACATGGGAAGCAAGACCCTGTTTAAAAATAAAAATAATTAAAAAAATAGGGCTGGGGGTGTAGCTTGGAGGTAGAATGCCTCTTGGTTACACCCCTAGTAACACACACACACACACACACCAAAAACAAAAACAAAAACAAAACCCAAAAAGGTGTTTGAGCCAGGTACAGTGGCACATGCCTGCAATCCCAGTACTTGGGAGGCTGAGATAGGAGGATTACAGGTTCAAAGTCAGCCTCAGCAACTTAATGAGGTTCTCAGCAACTTAGTGAGACCCTGTTTCAAACTAAAAACAAAATAGGGCATGGGGTGTAGCTCAGAGGTAGAAAGCTCTTTGGTTCGATCTCCAGTACCACAAAAAGAAGGAAGAGGAGGGGATAAAGGGTCAGAGCCTACCTCTGGTCCCAATCCTAACTAACCACAGCTTCTTTCTGATTTGGGCCCATGAACTGTGCAGAAATGTTCTAGAAGTTTGTACAGGTAGACAGAATGGGATCACCAGACTGGCTGGCCACCTACAGAGATCACCATGGTATCACCTCACCTCAGAGGTCAATCCTCTGAGGATGGTATCACCTCACCTTAGTCAATCCTCAATGCCAATAAGAAAATAAATAAATAGATAGATAGATAGATAGATAAACCAGGCATGGTGGTGCACGCTTGTAATCTCAGTACTTGGAAGGCTGAGACAAGAGGATCGCAGGTTTGAAGCCAGCCTCAGCAAATTAGTGAGGCCCTCTGCAACTTAGTGAGACCCTGTTTTCAAAGAAGAAAATTGGATTGGGGGTATAACTTGGAGGTAGAATGTCTCTGGGTTCAATTCCCAGTACCAAAAATAAATAAATAAATAAATAAATAAATAAATAAATAAATAAGGCAGCTGGGCATGGTGGTGCACACCGGTAATACCAGTACTTGGGAGGCCGAGACAGGAGGATCACAGGTTTGAGGACAGCGTCAGCAAGTAGTGAGACTCTTCATCAATCTAGCAAGATTCTTGTTATAGTTAGATATAAAATATCCCCTAAAGAGCTCATTTATTAATATTTAGGGTTGATATAGTGGAGTCATGAGGGTTGTAATCCCAGCAGTGGATAAACTCATTGTAATGGATTTACCTGGTTGGTACCCTGTAGGCCAGTAGGGTGTGGCTAGAGGTGGATCCCTGGGAGGTGCGGCCTTGGGGATTATATATGTGGTTCCTCCTCCCCTGCTTTCTCTCTTGCTTCTGGCCTCCATGATATGAGGAGTATAGCCCACGTGCTGTCCCTTTCTCTATCTCCCACCACCATGCCCTGAGATCGGCAGTCCCCAGCCTCACATGGACTGAACCCAAAACTGTAAGAAAATAAATCTTCCTGCTTCTAAGCTACATGGTCAGGTCTTTAGATTATGGCTGTAGGAATACTGACTGGAACAACCCTGTTTCAAAATAAAAATAAAATAGAGCTGGGGGTGTAGCTTGGATGTAGAATGCCCCTGGGTTCAAACCCCAGTACCAAAAAGAAAGAAAGTAAAAGCTAAAGCGATAAAGTTGGTGGTCTCCACCACACATTAGTGTGTTGGGGAGGGGGGACTGAAGCCACGTCTCAGGTCCCTGTAGATCTTTTCTGGTGCTTATTCCCACAGTTTCTTCTGTGCAGACGAAGCAAAGAGGGAAAATCCTGTTCAGAAAAGAATGGCACTAACTGTCCCTAAGTGGTCAACCTTCTTCTGCACCATCAGGCTGGGTCAGAGCGAAGGGGCCCCTTCTTTTTCTCTTTATAGAACATCTGAGCCTGAAGGACCAAGAGAGACAGGTCAAGTCCTTCTCACTCAGAAGTGGAAGCTAGAATGCTGAGGGGCAGCGGAACTTGCCCAGGGACAGAGACAGAGATCAGCAGAGCCAGTCAGGAAAACAGGGCCTGCAGCTTCCCTTCTGTTAGGCAGCCATTTTAATTTCCTCCACTCTTTATAATCAAATAGTGGGAGACTGGAGGGGGCAGGAGATGCCAGGAATGTAAGTTACCAGCCACAGTTCAACGACCAGCCTTCCTCAGTGTTTGGTTGTATAGCCCCAGAAGAGATTTGAAGATGGCTGAACTACAGCAGTGCCAGTGAGAGTGGGGAGAAGTGGGTGGACATAGGGTCAGCACATCGCTCCCCCATTTCCTCAGCTTCTAAGAGAACATAGGGCACCACCGTCCCAGAGGTCTTGCAGGTCAGCGCAGGCTCCTGGGGACCTGTAGTACACCTCTCGGCCTCATCTCCACGGGTACTACTTGTTGACACTACTGTCCATACCATGCCATATTTGATCTTTCCCTCCTCAACCATAAACTGTTACTTCCTTCCACCATTTTCTCCTATTTTTTTCTATTAATTAATTAATTAATTTTGTGGCACTGGGGATTGAAGCCAGGGGTGTTCTACCTCCGAGCTACACCCCCAGCCCTATTTTATTTTTATTTGGACACAGGGTCTCGCTAGGTTGATGAGAGTCTCACAAGTTGCTGAAACTGTCCTTGAATCTACGATCCTCCTGTCTCAGCCTCCCAAGTACTGGGATTTACAGGCGTGTGCCACCATGCCTGGCTGTCCTATTTTTCTCTTAAACCATCAAAACAGAGCCAAGTGTGGTGGTGTACATCTGTGATCCCAGTACTTGGGAGGCTGAGACAGGAGGATCACAGGTTCAAAGCCAGCCTCAGCAATGTAGTGAGATTCTTAGCAACCTAGCAAGACCCAGTTTCAAAACAAAAAAATATAGCCGGGCGTGGTGGCACACACTTGTAATCCCAGTACTTGGGAGGCTGAGACAGGAGGATCTGGGTTCGCGGCCAGCCTCAACAATTTGTGAGGCCCTCCACAACTTAGTGAGACCCTGTTTCAAAATAAAGAATAAAAAATAGGGTTGGGGGTGGAGCTCAGAGGTAGAATGCCCCTGGGTTCGATCCCCAGTACCAAAAAAAAAAAAAAAAATATATATATATATATATATATAGGGCTGGGCATGTAGCCTGAAGGTAGAATGCCCCTGGGTTCAATTCCCCACAGACACAAAAATATCAAAACATCTTCAAAATACCATTTTTTAAAAATTGGGAATTGAACCCAGGGGCCTTCTACCCCTGAGCAATATTTGAGCTATATCCCCAGCCCTTTTTATTTTTTATCGTGAGACAGAGTCTTGCTAAAATGCTTAGTCTGGCCTCCAATATGCAATCCTTTTGTCTCAGCCTCCTGAACCACTGGGATTACAGGCACAGGCCACCACACCCAGCTATAATACCAGTTTTTTCGTGTGTGTTCCAATTTCATCTCTGGCATGACAAACATTATAGTCCTGAAAGTAGTGGCATGGAGTGCAAGGTGGGTAGGTTGGGATGACTCCTTCACCTACAGTACCTCCGGCCCACATTTGCTTTTGGGAACTGGAAGCCTCCAGAGGAAACACGAGGTCTTCATAGATAGCAGGGCCACGCCCAGCTCAAAGCCTGACCTCCCCACCTGCTCCCTAGAGTCCCATGCCCTGGGCAGGAAAAGGAGCTGAGAAGGTGCTTATTTATTTATTTATTTATTGGTGGTACTGATGATTGAACCAATTCTACCACCGAGCTACACCCCTCAACCTTTTTTTTTTTTTTGCAGTACGGGGGATTGAACCCAGGGGCATTCTACCTCCGCGTTACACCCCTGGCCCTATTTTTTATACTTTATTTTGAAACCGGGTCTCACGAAGTTGTGGAGGGCCTCACTAAGTAGAGAGAGAGAAAGAGAGAGACAGGGAAAGAGAGAGAGAGAGAGCTGAGGCTGCCCGCGAACCTGGATCCTCTGGTCTCCGCCTCCCAAAGTACTGGGATTACAAGCGTGCACCACCACGCCCGGCCCCTCAACCTTTTTTAAATTTTTGTTATTTATGTATTTATTTTTGTGGTAGTGGAGATTAGACCCAGGGTCATTCTACCTCAGAGCTATACCTCCAGCCCTATTTTATTTTTTACTTGGAAACAGGGTTTCACTAAATTGCTGAGGGCCTCCCTAAATTGCTGAGGCTGGCTTCAAACCTGTGATCCTCCTGTCTCAGTCTCCTAAGTACTGGGATTACAAGCGTGCGCCACTCTTGCCTCTTCCCTGCTTACCTCTGTCACAGCCCACCAGGTCAACATTGCTATTTTGTTAGAACTGTAGTGTTTATGTTTAAGGTAAAATTCCATTTTCCTCTATCATTGCACCTGGCTTTTCTGGCTTTCAGAGAATATGCTCCGTTCAAAGATCTTGACTTATTTTTCCCCAGGCAGTGAGTCATATTCACACATCTAATCTCCTGTGACGCAATAGGGTCAGCTTCCCAGCTCACAGAAAATAATGAAAGACAGCATGTTCCCTTTACCCTTGCATTCTGTGCACAAAATTTATTTAAAATCTGGAGGAAAACCACGGGGGTCCAGTGTGCAATTGCAATGAACAGGAGCCTCATTTGTAGTGTGTGCAGCCAGTTTCTTGTATGGACTGCCCTAAGGGACCTTGGAGACAGCCCTTTCCAGTGAATGGAACAGGCTGACCTCGTGTGGTTCCCAGTCTAGGCTCCAGACAGGAGCATGGCTATGGTTCACATTGACCAACTTGTGATGTTCATCCACACCAAGCTGCAGAACCAGGAGCATGTGACTGAGGCTCTACACAGGGACGCAAATTCCCTGTCCTGGGCTAGGAGTGCAGCTCAATGGCAGAACGCTGCCTAGCATGCACAAGACCCTGGGTTCAAGCCCCATCACTGAATGAAAGAAGGAAAGGAAGCCGGGTGCGGTGGTGCAGGATTGTAATCCCAGTACTTGGGAGGATGAGACAGGAGGATCGCAGGTTTGAAGCCAGCCTCAGCACAATTTAGCAAGATCCTGTTTCTTTTTTTTTTGCGGTACCAGGGATTGAACCCAGGGGTGTTCTACCTTTGAACTACACCCCTGGCCCTATTTTTTACTTTATTTTGAAACCGGGTCTCACAAAGTTGTGGAGGGCCTCACTAAGTAGCTGAGGCTGGCCGCAAACCCGGATCCTCCTGTCTCAGCCTCCCAAGTACCGGGATTACAAGTGTGTGCCACCATGCCCAGTTTCAAAATAAAAGATCCTGTTTCAAAATAAAAAAATAAAAGGGCTGGGATGTAGCTCAGAGGTAGAATGCCCCTGAGTTCAATCCCCGTGACCAAAAAAAAAAAAAAAAAAAAAAGGAAAGGAAGAAAGTTCCTTGTCCATCCGAATATCCACATCTCAAAGAAGTGGGGACATAATGGAGACACAGTAGCTGAGAAGCAGCAGCTCATCCCTGATGCTGTGGAGTCAAATACATCATTAGTCATGGCGGCCTGGACAAGTGGCAGGCCCTGCACCCCTAAAGGTTCCCACTGTGCTGCCCCTCCTTACTCACACCCAATAAATCCAACTTCCTGTCTAAAAACAAAGAGGAAAACTTGAGCGTTTCCCTCCTGCCCCCCACCCCTGGTTTGTTTTTGTTTTTTTTTTTTTTTTTTTTTGGAGTGGGGATCCGAGCCCATGGCAGTGCACTTGCAAGGCAAGTGCTTTATCACTGAGCTACATCCCAGCCCTGTTTTGTTTTTTTGGTACTAGGGATTGAACCCAGGGGCATTCTACCTCCAAGCTACACCCTAGCTGTGTGTGTGTGTGTGTGTGTGTGTGTGTGTGTGTGTGTGTGTTGTTTTATTTCTTTTTTTTATGTGTGTATGTGGTACTGAGGATTGAACCCAGGGGCATTCTACCTCTAAGCCCGAGCTACACCCCCAGCCCTATTTTATTTTTATTTTGAAACAGGGTCTCATCCCTTTCTATTTATTTATTTATTTTCTGAAACAGAGTCTTGCTAAGTTGTTGAGAGTCTCACTACTTGCTGAGGCTGTCCTCTGGCCTGCAATCCTCCTGTCTCAGCCTCCCAAGTATTGAGATTACAGGCGTGGGCCACCATGCCCGGCTAGAATGTAAGCTTTTTGAGAACGGGGCTTTTGTTCATTGCTGTATCCCCAGGACAGAGCTCAGTGCCTGACACATAATAGCTATTCAATAAATGTTGAGTGAATTGTTGAATAAATTTTTCCTTCTTCATCTCTGGGGCCTGCCACTTCCCTCTCCCAGTACAACCATGCCTTTCCATTGGCTTAGCAGTTAAGAGATCAGATGACCATATATTTTATACCACTTCCAGAGACAAAATTCACAGGGGTGGCAGTAGGTAGTTCCCCTCCACCTCCTCCACCCCCCTACTGACAGGGCATCCCTTCTGCAAGTCCTATTCACTCCCTCAGGAATCTTACCTTCCCCCGTGTCCACAGCACCCCAAGCACAGGTCCCTCATGGAGAATGTAGCACATTCTGCCTCGTGCTGATAATATAATTTTCCTGCCTGTGATTGCTATAAGGCCAACAGTAGACACTGGTTAATATTTCCTGGGCAAAATCAGCTTCCTATCCCCTTACTATCCCCTTTCCCATGGTTCATCAGCCAGTGCTAATTTATTATTTATTTATTTATTTTTGTGATACTAGGGATTGAACCCAGGAGCATTCTACCTCTGAGTACAACCCCAGCCCTTTTTTAACTTTTTTTTTTTTTTTTTTGCAGTACCGGGGATTGAACACAGGGGCTACACCCCCGGCCCTATTTTTTATACTTTATTTTGAAACCGGGTCTCACGAAGTTGCGGAGGGCCTCACTAGGTGGGGGGGGGGGAGACAGGGAGAGAGAGAGAGCTGAGGCTGGCCGCGAACCCGGATCCTCCGGTCTCCGCCTCCCAAAGTACTGGGATTACAAGCGTGCGCCACCACGCCCGGCTCAACATTTTTTTTATTTTGAGACAGGGTCTTGCTAGTTTGATGAGAGTCTCACTACTTGCTGAGGCTGTCATTGAACCTGCAATCCTCCTGTCTCAGTCTCCCAACCTGGGATTACAGGTGTGCACCACCACACCCCGTTAGCCAGTGCTAATTTAAACAAGGACCCATGGCCGGGCGTGGTGGTGCACTCTTGTAATCCCAGTACTTGGGAGGCTGAGACCAGAGGATCTGGATTCCCAGCCAGCCTCAGCTACTTACTGAGGCCCTCCGCAACTTAGACCCTGTTTCAATCCCCAGTACCGCAAAAAAAAAAAAAAAAAAAAAAAAAAAAACAAGGACCCAGCCGAGCGTGGTGGTGCACTCTTGAAATTCCAGTATTTGGGAGGCTGAGACCAGAGGATCCGGGTTCGCCGCCAGCCTCAGCTACTCAAGTGAGGCCCTCCGCAACTTAGTGAGACCATGTTTCAAAATAAAAATAAAAAATAGGGCTGGGGGTGTAGCTCGGAGGTAAAATGCCCCTGGGTTGAATCCCTAGTACCACAAAAAAAGAAAATTAATAAATAATAAAAACAAGGACCCAAATATGGGCCTGACATCTTCAGGCTGGCCCACTGTGAGGGGAGTTATCTCCCAAACATCTATTTACCAAGTTCACATAGAGCTGAGGGACATACAAACCAAAAGTCAATATTCTGATTTACCCTGCGGAATGGTGATGGACAGGCCTGGTGAACAGGAGTAGTTGGATTGGCCTGACAGTTGATCTCCCATGCTTAGTAAACGCAGACTTAGAACAAAACATCCACCTAAAGTAAGGCCTCTCCTTTAAGGCAGGAGCTTCTCCTTCAGCAGAAGGTGCTACAGGAGCCACCTGACCAAGGGAATCACAGCTCAAGTCTCCCTAGCCCCTGGTTACGCAGTGCCAGCATGCACCCTGCCAGGATTACTTCTGTATATCTGAGGATGGCTGCCCCCCTTCTGTTCAGTTCTCCAAACTGGTTTATAACCCAGTTGATTAGATTTAAGCTAAAGTACAACCACTATGCAGCCTCTTACTAGTTAGTCTGTAAGTTCTTGAGGATCCATGTTTCATGGGTCTCAAAAAGCATGTCAGCTGATTCAGGGCAGGAAGGGCAACTTTGGCAGTAAAGAAAGGACTGGGGGTGTAGCTCAGAGGTAGGACACCCCTGGGTTTAATCCCCATCATGCGGGTGGGTGCGCACGCGCGTAAACACACACACACACACACACACACACACACACACACACACACACACCCTCACTCTCCATCTACTCCATCAAAAGGGTCCCTGGATCAATCAGGTTCATGCAGTCTCTTGATCTGAAACACAGAAGCTATTTGCCATATTCCAAACTAAGAAGCATCTACCTACATAGATGCTTTGAAGGGTTTTGAGGAACTACTCCAAAATACCTGGCCTTCACTTTTTTTTGCCTCATCTGGGGAGTTTCTCTATTCCATACTCTAGCCAAATTTAAGATTAGGAAGGGGGTGTGTGAGGAGGGGACTTCTGCCTCTGTTGCCTTGCTCTCTTCCCCTGCTGCTCCACATACAACTCAGCAATGTGTTTAGGCCGCCATTCCCACCAAACCATGCAGAGAACACGGCAGACCCTGGGGTGCGTTGAATTCGAATTACACAGGCGCCACATCTCTACCTTTCATACTGTTGACTGGCAAGTGAACAATGATATGTAGAAGCAGCAGGTGCAGGATGGGTGACTCCTGACAGATGGTACCAAAAAAAAAAAAAAAGGCCCAAGTCTGATACCCAGGAGTCCTTCCATCTTCCATTAATGCTTCCATAACCAAAGCACAGTGGGGGAGGGCTGTCCCTCCTCTGCCTTTTGGGGCTTCTACCTCAAATGCTGTCCTTTGTCTGTCACCGTGTGTGTGTGTGTGTGTGTGTGTGTGTGTGTGTTGGTACTGGGGATGGAACCTTGAGGCATTCTACCTACAAGCTACACCTCCAGCCCTTTTTATTTTTTATTGAAACATGGTCTCCATAAGTTGCTGAGGCTGGCCTCCAACTTGTGATCCTCCTGCCTCAGCCTCCCAAGTACAGGGATTACAGGCATGTGCCACCACTCTTGCTCCTAATGTACTGTTGTCCTGATACAAATGGCAGGAGAATACAAATGTCTGAGAGGGAAAATGGAGGGGGGAGACCACAGTGTAAGGGCCGTCAGTGGTACCCTCTGGGATGGCCCTGAGCATTTCAGACCCTGGAGAAGACCTGAGCCCCACAACACAACCTGAGCAGTAAAGAAAGGGCTGGAAGATCACGGTTCTGCAGCATCCTTGCCTAAGTGAGCTATTTAAACCTGCAGAACCAGTTTCCTCATCTCCACAAAGGGAGGAAGATTCCACCTAGCTCCAGACACCCTGTGCAGTCAAGGTGCAATCCCTGAACGGTGCTACGTCAGCATTTCCTTTTCTTCCTTCCAGGAGAGGGTCCTGTCCTCTGCGGACTCTGCTTGACTAGCCTCACAGAAGCTACTGAAGGCTGGCTTGTGTCCAAGGGTCAGGCCATCCTCAGATCCATGGCTACAGTAATGTCACATGAGGTGAAAAATTCTGGGGAGGGGCAGCAGGAGAAAGAGAACTGAAGGGTGCACCAAGGTTGTATGTGCCCTTAGATGGGGTTTCCAATGATAAGGAGTTACGTAGGTGCTAGTGTAGGGCACACTCTCGAAACCACTCCTCCCCTCAAAAACAAAATTTTTTTTTTTTTGGTACTGGGGATTGAACCCAGGGGCATTCTACCTCTGAGCTACACCCCGGCCCTATTTTGTATTCTTTATTTTGAAATAGGGTCTCAGTAAGTTGTGGAGGGCCTCACTAAGTTCCTGAGGCTGGCTGAGAACCTTTGATCCTGCTGTCTCAGCCTCCCAAGTACTGGGATTACCGGCTGTGCACGCCTGGCTCCTCCCCTCAATTCTGATCAGGTTCCGGGCTCAATTCTGAGGGTCCTGGATGATCCCTCTGCCATCTGTTTTCAAAGCCACCCACCCGGTGGGCTGTGGAGCTCATCCTAAGGGAAGGGAAGCGTCTATTAACAGCAGAATCACACAAAGCCTTTGTTTTAAGGGCTATGCAGAAATTAATGCCCTTGCAATCGGGTGGGCAGTGGGAAAGGAATGGCAGTAATGTACGTAGACTGAAAGCCTACGGCGGCGAGGCAGACAGCCAAGTCTAAGTGGTGGACGGTGCCCGTACTTTACGGAGGGGAAAGCCGACCCCGGCGGCTCAGCGGCTCGAGGCCGCAGGCGCAGCTCGCTGCATGGCCGCGCCTTCCTCCGCGCAGGCGCCGCCGCAGGGTTGCCAGGGCCGGGCGGCGGGAGGAGCGCGCGAGCGGCCGGGCGCGGGCGCGGGCGCCAGGCGGGCGGGGCCTGGCCGGCGACGACCGAGCCGCCCGCCTCGTCAGCACCTTTCCCGGAGCTCGGCCCCATGGCGAGTCACGAGGCCCCGCCGGACCCGCGCTCATGCAGCTGTCCCCTCCCCTGCCTCTCCCCGCGGGCCGCAGCGCGCGCCACGTCCGCAGCCCCGCCCCTGCGAGCCACGCGGGGAACCCCGGTGACGTCACCGCCCCTGCGCTCCCATTCCCGCGCTCTCCAGAAAAGACGCGAAGGTGACGTGTCGGGGCGCCAGTGCGGCTGCGCCGGGGGCGTCGGCCACTGAACGTCCTGTGGCGCCGCCTGGTGGAAGAAAAGCCGCCGAGCCGGCCGGAAGCGGCGGCGCGCACGAGGGAGAACGCGGCTGACGTCATCTCGCGAAGGCGAGCGGGCGGCTGGCGCGTGACCGC
>PVJS01045211.1:0-16331 GCA_004027185.1 Glis glis
GCCACGCCCACAGAGCACCGGGGACATGGCCACGCCCACAGAGCAACGCCAGGGGCGGGAGAACACGGCCACGCCCACAGAGCACCTGGGGACATGGCCACGCCCACAGAGCACCTGGGGACATGGCCACGCCCACAGAGCACCTGGGACATGGCCACGCCCACAGATTACCACCAGGGGCGGGGGAACACAGCCACGCCCACAGAGCACCTAGGAACACAGCCACACCCAAAGATTACCTATCACCAGGGACGGGGGAACACGGCCACGCCCACAGAGCAACGCCAGAGGCGGGGCGGCCACGCCACGCCCACTGAGCACCTGGGAACATGGCCACGCCCACAGATTACCACCAGGGGCGGGGAACATGGCCATGCCCACAAAGCACCTAGGAACATGGCCACGCCCACAGAGCACCTGGGAACGCGGCCACGCCCAAAGATCACCACCAGGGGCGGGGAACATGGCCACGCCCACAGAGCAATGCCACAGGTGGGCGGGGCGGCCACGCCCACGCCCACAGATTACCACCAGGGGTGGGGGAACACTGCCCCGCCCACAGAGCAACGCCAAGGGTGGGGAGGCCATGGCCACGCCCACAGATTACCACCAGGGGCGGGGGAACATGGCCACACCCACAGGGCAATGCAAGGGATGGTGCAGCCACGGCCACGCCAGGGACAGGACGGCCACGCCCACAGAGCACCTGGGAATATAGCCACACCCACAGAGCAACACCAGGGAAGGACGGCCACGCCCACAAGCGAGCCAGGGGCGGGGCAGTCACAGCCACGCCCACGCAGCAAGCCAGGGATGGGGCGGCCACACCCATGCCCACACTTGTGAAAGTTGGGAGGGAGAAGCCAGCTTTGTCACCTATGGCCCCTCATCAGTGCCAAAGGCAACAGAGACCACTGGCTTTCCCCCTCTCTCTTTCAGAAGGGACCCCATTTTTCTTGGGTGCCCAGCTGGCCCCACAAGCCCCAGGGAACCTGCCCCTGCCCCCACTCAGGTAAATTCCATCACCAGCCCCCATTCCTTCTGCCAGGACTGGTTTACAATGAGCATGTGACATAATCCATTCAACACTCGCGCAAATGAGCGAGAGGACTTCCAGGAAAAGTGTCAGCTGACGAAGATCAGATGATATCAATCCTGTCCCAGAGACAAGGGCACCATGAGGCATCGCAGGACCATGAGAGGAGGAGCCTGGGGACGAAGCCAGCATGCCACGGATCTGGGGGGATGGTGGAAATGCCCAGGGTTCTGCTGAGGATGGGGAGGAGCAGAGTTCAGAGTAAAGGCGCCCACCCCAGGACCTCTGGTCATACCAAATACCAAATACGTCATCCTGTTAACTACAGCGCTTTGGGGGGGTGTCACTGGCAGCACAAGTATCCTACACACAAGTATCCTACACACTACACACTAGCGGTTTGGGGTGGGTGTCACTGGCAGCACAAGTATCCTACACACACACAAGTATCCTACATCTTACTGTACTGTAGTGTGCAAATCACTTTCAGCTCGTTTACCATCTGTAATCATGCAAAAAAAACAGGCTGATTATGCTCTTGGTTCTCATTTAAAAATAAAATGATCTGGTGGAATTAGCTTGGTCTACTAATCTCCTATTTGCAACACTATATCTAAGATTGAGGGGAAAGTTAACAATTTTTAAGATCGGCGACCTATCTCAAGCCATCCTGGCACTGAGTGCCCAGGTACTGGAGGTGATGTGAGATGTATTCTCATTAAACAGAGGGCATGAGGTGTGGGGTATAATTTTTTTTTTTTTTTACGGTACCGGGGATTGAACCCAGGGGCATTCTACCTCCGCGCTACACCCCCGGCCCTATTTTTTATACTTTATTTTGAAACTGGGTCTCACGAAGTTGTGGAGGGCCTCACTAAGGATAGAGAGAGAGAGAGAGACAGAGAGAGAGAGAGAGAGAGACAGAGACAGAGAGAGAGCTGAGGCTGGCTGCGAACCCGGATCCTCCGGTCTCTACCTCCCAAAGTACTAGGATTACAAGCGTCCGCCACCACGCCCGGCTTGGGGTATACATTTAGTTGAATAACTGATCGAGGCAGAGGTGGTAGTGAGGGTCATAAGAAAGGTACAAAAGAGACAGCAAGCCAGTGCAGCACCTCGGGAGTGCAGTGCCCTGCAGAGCAGAGGGTACCAAGGGTTAGAGCAGATGGGAATAGGAGGCAAGGATGGAAGAGGGAGGACACGATGAGAAGAGCTAAGATAAAGGAGTGTTCTCAGGAGAAGACGAGCTCAGAAACGTCGATGGATTCATCCCTCTAATCCAGGAGAAGTTCCACTGGTATTTGTCTCCTTCCATGATCTAAACTCCACCTCCCCTTCAGACCCATTCATGTCAGTGTTCATCCATCTGTGTCCACCCAGCACCCCCTGAACTCCCTCCACGTGCCTATCACTAAGCTAAGCACTAACTAGGGATGGGCTTTGCCCGCGGGCTCCGAGTCTAGCCGGAGACAGAGTTATAAAGACATAGTCACGGACACCAGCTCCCATGCCTTGTTGGCCCCTGTGCCAGAGTAGGTCGGCTGAGTCTCAGAGTCCATGTGGAACTTTCTGGAAGCACAAATCCCACGACACTACCTCTTCCTTCTTTCGCAGCGGCTCCAGGTGTGAGTGGCCCAAAACCTTCTACGTGGGCGTTGTGTAGGCAAAGGAGACTTGAAGAGAGAGTGCCTGAAATATTGACAAAGGGGAAAAAAGCAACAGCTAAGAACACAAGGAGAAGCCTGGGAATGAGGAGGAGGCGCAGAAAGACCTGCGCCCTGAATGCCGAGAGAGGGCACTCAGCAAAACAGACGCTGCGTCCCCTCTGCAGAGACTCGTGATCGTGAGAAAGCCCCCAGCCGACCGCTCAGATTACGACAGCAGGACCTGGGTCTGGCAAGCTGAAACCTCTCTCGGCCTCGAATAGTGTGGCATCCGCAGCCTGTTTCCAGATGGTTCCACAGTGGATGATCCGGAGGATAAGCAAAGGACAGTACAGCTGCTCATGGAGGGTGCTGAGCAACAGACAGGCCTGAGCAGCAGCTCCAGGCAAGAGTCCTGCCCTCGGGGGTTTACAGCCCAGGGCGAAGACGTCCGTCTCATTGGTTCAGTTCATTTGGAAGGAGACAAATACCAATAGAACTTCTCCTTAATTAGAGACAAATCACAAAAAATTTCTGGGCTCATACTCTGCACCCTGTGAGGACATAAAGATGGAAGAGCCTCTCCTGACAGCGCGCCTCTCCTAAGACCACCCCACCTTCTCACCGCTGTTAACCCACGGGTTGAGAGGAGCAGGAGTGTAATCCCCCGTATCCACAGGGGGTGCGTCCCAAGACCCCCAATGGATGCCTGCAAACTCAAATGGTACAAAACTCTCTTTATCTATCATCTATCTATCTATCTAACATCTAATCTATCACCTATCATCTACTCTATCTATCCATATTTATCCTGATAGTATATTGACCCAGTATATACATAGAGAGGCAAATATATACTACCTATATATACTGATATGTAGATATATAGAGAGAGAAAATATATATATATATACTTATATATAGAAGACATATATATGTATATAGATACATATATAGATAGATACAGGTGTATAAATATATATAAGTGTATATATGATACATCTGATATATATAATATATGTTTTCCCATACACACATCCCTCTGATAAAGTTTAATTTATAAATTAGGCACACTAAAAGATTAACAACAATGACTAACAATTAAACAACACACCACGATGACAGATCTGTGAATGTGGCCTCTGTCTGTCTCTAAAAAGCCGAGACAAGTACTACATTTGGGGACAGGACAGTGAAGCTGCAGGCATGGAGCCGAGGTCTGTTTGCAGGCAGCACGGAGGGCACAGCGGAGGAGCAGCGGATGCTGAGATTCTAGAGACAGGGGCTGGGAGGAGCTGAGGAAAGGCCGGGGTTCTCCACGCAGCAGTGGGCTCTGGCAGGGAGTGGGTCCCGCAGCCACAGAAGCGCTGGGCTGCTGGATGTTCAACGACAGGCTAAGGGACATGCAGTATTTCCTGGTTTCCATGGAGTGAAGATTCCCACCAAGGCCAATTTGAAGGAACCCACGGAGGAGCCCCTGGATGCAGATGAGGGAAGAGGTACCGCATAATGGTTGCCAGGAAGCCCACCCATGGGAGTTGCCCAGCACACCTGCGCCCCAGGAAGCCCAGGGCCCAAGGGGCCTGGACGTACTGCTGAGAAAAGGGCCTTCCGCGATTCAGCACACCCAGCTATTCCTGGTCACAAAGTTCCTGTGATGGGTCACCTACAGTGAGCATAAGTGTCACTGGGTTCAATCCCCAATACAGAAAAGAGAAGGAGGAGGAGGAGGAGGAAGAGGAGGAGGAGGAGGAGGAGGAAGGAGGAAGGAGGAAGGAGGAAGGAGGAAGGAGGAAGGAGAAAGAGAAAGAGAAAGAGAAAGAGAAAGAGAAAGAGAAAGAGAAACATGAGAACTCAGGAGACAGACTTCCAACTGTCTAGACGCCAGGCAGGACAGGGCTCTCCAGTGGCTTCTGTGTGAGTTCTTCTGCTTCCTGGGCCTGGTTAGCAGCCCAGACCGTGTGCAGCTCCCTGTGCGCGTCCTTCAGTCTGACACTGGGGTTGGGGGTGGGGGAGGGTTCTGTCCATTTGTAGATCCTAGGGCTCCTAACTCTGCTAAACTCAGCAATTCCAGGAATCTGCTAGAATTCCCCAAAGGGTCTCCTTTTACTCTGAGTCATGGAGGGATGCTGCACCAACAAATAGGAGTAGGTTGGCTGGGAGCGAAATCACGAGCAAGCGTGAATGAGTGGTGTCACGGCCACCAGGGTTGGCCGTCGGTGGGGTCGGCTTGGCTTTGCTGCGGTGGTTTGCTTCGTTTCGATCCGTTTTTCAGGGCCAGTCTTCATGCCACTCACGACACGCAGGCAGCCTCATCACGTAATGCTCTGAGCAAAGAGACCAGCAGCATCCCCAGCTTGCCTCCGGTCCACGAGGTCCCGGTCTCTCTTGGACCGAGGTGACCTGCCAGGCTCACTCCCTCCTCCTCAGCTGTGTCCCTTTGCACGTGGAAGTGTACAGGGTGGCCCCAAAGCCAAGGAGGTAGCCACCAGCGTCCACCCGCACCAGCAGCAAAACAGCGCCATGACCCTGTGTTTGGGAACCATGATCTGCCTCAGCGTCCCCCGTGAAAATGAGACATTTGAAGGTAAACAGGCTGCATTTGAAAGGTGGGTGACATCAAGAAAGAAAAGACGGCTCTAAATATGAGTCCTCTCCCAGTGCACACTGAGCCTTCTGTGCAAGAAAACACATTTACCAGGGAGTTTTTTCCTCCTGAGTTAAACTGGAAAAACAAATTATTTAGTCACTTCATGACAGTAGACAACTGAAAAGCCACAGCTTAAGGGTACATTATGTATTTCTAAGAAAATTCATCAAACAAAATATGTCTTGGAGGATAGTATCCTGAATTCTGTTTTAGAAGCCAACTTGGGCTTCACATGGATTTGGGTCTGACGTACTCACAAGGTCAAGTCTTAGATAGAAAATACATCTGTAGCCATCTTTGCGAAAAGATCTGTTTCTTATTTTAATATTTTCTACTGGGCAGGAAAAAATGAAAATATTAATAATGTTTAACTGCTTTTGAGGTTGTATATAAGATAACTAGTTGTTAGTTAATCAATATTGCATTGACATATTATAGATAAGAAAGGCAAGATCCCCAAGGGCAGGAAAAATCTATCCTAAAACACAGGTGACCACGTCCATTAATAGAGAGACCACAGGTCAGGGACCCTGCTACAGAGGATTGTTTTTTAGATGAGATTCCACTTTGACACTTGTAGGAGACACGTGTCTTTATTTTCAATATAGTGGGGGGGGTGGAAATTTTCTTAGGAAGAATCAACGAGTATTAAAACAAGGACAAAAAAAGAAGAAAAAGGGTATTTGAAATTCTTACTCCTCTACATTATCTGTCATTATTGCACAGGTGCTGAAAGAAAAAAAAATAAAAAGTCTTCCAAACACAGAAAAGGTTTCCTTATGGTCTTTAAGGGTGGATAGGTGCCCACCCACCAGGATCAGTGAGGACAGTTGTTCCCTTTCTCTGAGTTTGGGCTGGCTTAAGAGGATTATGTAAAGATCGCCTCATTGGTATGCAACACAATTTGGAAATAAAAGATTTAAAAATCCTCCTCCTCAGTATTTAAAATAGAAACCCTGAGCCTCGCCCCAAACACTCCTGCCTGGCGCTCAGGGTGTGATGTTTATAGCCTGCCACTGGCTTCATACATATGTGTCAGGTCTATGTACGATTTTCCATGAACTCCACCAACAACAAGTCAGTCAACAAGCATGAACTGAACGCTCACCCCATGCAAAGAGCTGTGCACGTGGAATGGAAGGGCTCCAGGATGGGACTCTGTTGAGAATCCTTCATTGCTTTTGAGGTAGTATATAAAAGAACTAATTACTAGTGAATTGACACATCACTATTACAGATAAGACAGGCAAAGAGCATACACACATGACAGGAGCTTGTGGCCCAAGGTTTTATAAGCAAGAATAAGAAGGAATGCAGCTGCTCTGATCAGAAGCAGTGGACTGTTCAGGGAGAGGAAAAGGGGGGTTCAGCCTCAGATACCAGAACTGAAACAGATCATGAAAAACAGGAAGGATTTATGCAGATCACAAGGAGGAGGGTCATCCAGATCAGAAGAATGATGTGAACAACACAGGCAGTCGAGTGGAATGTGGTTGTATTAATCAGTGTGCTGTTGCTGTATCAAAATACCTGAGGAAATCCACTTGGAGGAGAAAGGTTTCTTTGGGCTGGAGGGTCCAGAGGTCTCAGTCAGCGGTCTCTTGGCCCCACAGCTCTGGGCCTGGAGGGAGGCAGAGCTTCATGGTGGGGAGCGCCTTGGGACAGAGCTGCTCTCCTGTGGCAGCCAGGAAGCAAGGAGCAAGAGAGGGTGAAACAGGAAGGTTCCAGGGACAAAACACCCTTCAAGGACGCGTCTCCAGTGACCCACCTCTTCCAACTCGGCCACCTACTCAAGTTATAGCATGCCACTGGCTTCGTAGGTATGTGTCCCGTCTGTGTCTGATTTCCCATGAACTCCACCAACAACAACACGTCAGTCAACAAGCATGAACTGAATGTTCGCCCCGTGCACAGAGCTGTGCACACCCCCACCTCCCAGTAGCGCCACCAGCTGGGGACCAAGTCTTCAACACAGAGACTTTGGGGACCTTCCAGATCAGAACCCTAGTGGTGGCTCCCAGGGCTCATCTTTCCAGAGGAGGACCAAAGCCGCCACCTGAGAGCAGAAGCCGCTGCCAACCGTATACAAATGTTTTTATCATCTTCCCCATCATCTCCTGGGTGGTGGAGAGGGGCTTCCAAAGCAGGAGAGGGCCTAGGGGTGAGGATGACGGCCCGGAACACAGGTGTGCAGAGAAACCGGACATGTCTCTCAATAGAAGCTCCAGAAGTAGCGACATGGAGAAGCCGGATGGGAGAGAAAAGAGGGAGAGAGAGAGAGGGAGGGAGGGAGGGAGGGAGATAGAGGGGGGAGAGGAGGAGGAGGAGGAGGAGGACGAGGAGGAGGATGAGGAGAAGGAGGAGGAGGACGAGGAAGAGGACAGAGAGAGAGCGAGCGAGCACGCCTCGCCATGCAGGGGAGGAGATGAGGCCAGATGTGTGAGGCGGCGGCCAGTCAGGCACAGAGGCGAGGGGACAGGCAGGACAGGAGGAAGGAGCAGAGGGGAGCCCCATGAAGACGGGAGTTCCACTTCAGCCCAGGGATCAGAGGTTGAGTCCTCAGCCCCCGCGCCATGGAGCTGGTCAAGGTGAAGGGAAGCCACGGAGCTTTCTCTAGTCAGGGTCCTGGACTCTGGCTGGGGCTGGGGTCTGCAGAGCCAGCGTCCTGCCGGACATGCACCCTCCAAGAACAACAGCTCTGTTCAGAGTGCAGGCTGCAGGAGACCTGCTCGAGGGTAGGTACATTCAAAGAACAGAGACAACGGGGCGCAGGATGGGGACTGGGCGGGGAATGGGAAAGGTGGAAGAGCTGCTTAGTAAAACTGGGTGGGCTGAGGGGAGAACCCCCAGAGGGATGAGTCTTCCTGGAACAGGAAGCACACGGCTGCCTCCGGCCGCCACACACCTGCTGGAGGAACCAACACCTGGCAAGGAGACTCTTCTTACTTGAAATTTGTTTAGGTTTTCGGTTTGCAGCATTCACGAGGTACAATTACAAGATTTATTCAGCTTTTTCTCCCTTGCTGGGAAAGAACTATTGAGTACAACCCTATAATCTCGGTACTTGGGAAGCTGAGATAGGAGAATCGCAAGTTTGAGGCCAGCCTCGGCAACTTAGCAAGACCCTGTTGCAAAATAAAAAGGGCTGGGGATGTGATGCAGAGATAGAACACCTCTGGGTTCAATCCCCAGTAACACACACACACACACACACACACACACACACACACACAGAGGACTTTACCTAGCTGGCCTAACCCTCTAGAATTTGGTCATATTTTGCAGTGCCCAAACTAGATCCTCTACACTGGGGCGGGGGAACACCTTTCTCTTTTTGTAGTAGATAGAATGTTTAATCTTTTATTTAAAAAAAATGCATCCTGAGCCAGCTGACGCAGCGAGGCTGGGTGGCAGTAACGGCTTCATTCATCAACGTCGATCTGAGCCGCGAGTGGTGTTCATCGCAGGCCCTTGGTTGAGCCTGAAAGGTGTCATCACTGTCCTCATTGCTCAGACAACTGAGCTTTCTGAAGAGCCAAGGTCTGGTGGGTGGAGAAGTGGGGATTCAGACTCAGGATCCAAACCCAGCGTCTGTTTATTCCTGTGAGCCACGCAGTCTCCTGAGTGCAGGGAAAGGGGCACGGGCTCCCGAGCACAGAAGGTGGCAGGAGGCAAGTCTCCAGGCTCCCTTACTGAGCATCGCTCCCATGCGGGGTCCTCTCTCTGCCCCCAGAAATGCCCACTCACAGTTCCAGCCCAGGAAGACAGGAAAGATGCCTTCGCGAGCCAACGTGTCACACCTGCGCTGATGACCCAGACCAAACTCACCTATCCCAATGACAAAGCCCACACACCTGGACACATGGAAGCACACCTTTGTTTAAATACCTCCCAGCTTCTCCAGGAACCCCTTAGCTTACTGGACATCTCCGAAACGCTATGTTTGGACAACTGATTCTACGAGTTAACTTCTGAAAATCTCACCCAGCCAAAAGGTCCTTCTTGGAAAAGCCCAGGGTGGTGTGGATTTCAGGGTGAGCTGGAAGTGGTTTCCACACCAGTGCTTCAGGAGCGGTGTGGACAAGCCCCGGGCACGTCCATGGTACAGCACCCACCTCCACTCAACGCTTAGCCTGCATTCACTACCCGCAAAGGCAGCACCCCCAACAAGAAGTGCTGGGGCCCCAGTCAGGAAACCTGAGCATGCATCGACTTATCAGGCTGGGGGGGCAGAGCTGCTCTCTGGAATATCATCAGATTTTCTTATTCTGTAGCCTCAGCCAGCTACCCACTCTCAAGAATGTTCCTAAGAAGTGGGGTGACTGCTGGCACACCCTACAAATTTCAGACTTGCCAGCTCCACAATTATTTAAACCAATTCCTTAAGTTTCCTATCTATCTATATTTATATCTATATCTATCTATATCTATCTACATATAATATATATAGATATATTATATAATAATATATAATATATAATACATATAATATCTATATATATTATATGTAGATAGATATAGATAGATAGAGAGAGGATATGCTTCAAGGAATTGGCCTATCTATCTATCTATCTATCCATATTATCTATGTACAATTCCCACCTGGCATTTCTTTAGAGAGAGGGTTTTCAGAAGGTTGTGCAGGGCCTCCCCCAGCCCAGGGGCAGAAAGGAAAGTGGCCCTAGACAGGGACATTCCACACATACGCAAGCTGACCCAGCTCAAGGCCAGTGAGGCCGGTTCGGCAGACCCCCTTGGGATGCCCCTCTGGCGCCCCCTAGGGCTCCGGGCCTGGTGACTGGCTCCCAGGTGAAGTTCTCAGAGAGACTGCCCGAGCCATCTGAGAACAGGTAAGTAGACAGCCATGGTGAGAGGATGCTGGGCCTCCATCAATGGCCAGGTGAGGTGGCCCGAGGGTCCTCCTGTGCCACGGGACACACGGAAGGTTGCTGGGCTTGTCTACCCTGACAGAAAGAGGCTGGAGGCACCAGGGTGTAAAGAAGCCAAGGGCAGAACAGACGCTCAGAGGGAGCCCCCAGGCGGTTGGGCAGAGAAGCTGTAAGACACCTGAGGGACCCGCCGATGCACCACACCACGAGAGCCAGTATTTGGACCTGAGCTTTGCAGGGGAGATGCTGACACCAAATCCCAGTGCACAGGCAAGTAATCGCTCACTAGTTCCTTCTGTCCTCTCTCCTCCTGTCCAGCCCGGGGGACCCAGAGGCCAAGGTCCATGGGAAGCATGGAAGAGCCAGCCCAGGAAACAGGAACACCGGATACCACCAGAACCCCCGAGGAGTGTCTGATCCCAAGACAGGCACAAGACGCAAAGAACCTTTAAATGGGTTATAACAACAGGCTCTTAAACTTGATACTCATCTGGCTTTCTCAATACTTGAAAATTAAACTGTTCATCAGTATCTGGAAGCGCTGAGGGAAGGTTGGTACCTGAGAAGACTCGGAACAGGGATGGAAAGGTGTCACTGGACTTGAGCAGCGAGTTGGAGGGAAATAAACTACATGCAGCCTGCATTGTACCCTACTGAGTCCAACTCATTCATAAAACAAAGAAACCCAGTGTCTCCATTGTGTGGCGGATGGCCAAGAGAGGACACCCCACAGCAAAGCCAGAGAGAAGGAGGTGGGTGTCAGACCCAGCCAGGCCAAGAGTTAGCAACCGCCCACCTGGTGTCTGCAAGAGATGCGGAATCGCAAAAGCAATGTGTAGCAGGGCCCGATGCCAGGGACAGGGCCACAGAGTGTGCAACAGCGAGAGGCAGCGTGGTGTAGACCGGTGACACAGGTCGACCCCAGACCCTCCTACCCCAGGCCTCTGCAGACCTCACCTGGGGCTGCAAAGGTAATTGCTGACGACACCTGGCTGTGCGAAGTGCTAGGCTTCAAGGCAGTCTGGACAACCTCAGAGCCAGTAGCCATAGGAGATGTCCAGTTGCACACAGGTGCTAAAGTTCATGGCTAGGTTCCCCTTTCCCTCAGGGCGGGAATAAAAATATCCCCTGAAGAGCAAGACTCGGGGCAGTTTCAACCCAGTGTCTCAGGGTCCCACCTGCTCTGCAGGAGGAAACCCCACAACCAGCCGTGGGTGGCATGAAGGGGCCCAGAGGAGACACTGAAACGACCCCACCCAATGTGGCAGCTCTTCTCAGGACCCAACACTGCATCGACCTCGTCCACCATATGGCCCATCATCTTAATCACTTTTAAGATGAATAAAGGGCAGGGACATGTAGCACCTTTTATTTTATTTTATTTTATTTTATTTAACCATAAACTGTGATCATGTTTTTTTTTTTATTAGTACTGGGTATTTAATCCAGGTACAATTCTACCTCCTAGTTACACCCCCATCCCTTTTTTCTTCCTTTCTTTCTTTCTTTTTTGTTTTGTTTTGAAACAGGGGCTCACTAGGTTGCTCAGAGTCTCATGAAATTGCTTAGACTGGTCTCGAACCTATGATCCTCCTGTCTCAGCCTCCCAAGTATTGGGATTAGAGGTGTGCACCACCACGCCTGGCTATGAAAAATCTTAATAAAGATGAAATCATAGAACCAGTTGAAAGCAAAATTAAACAATTAGAGCATGTTTCTGGTTTATTCTATTTGTTTATTTATTTTGTGGTACTAGCGATTAAACCCAGAGGCATTCTACTTCTGTGCTACACTCCCAGCCTTACTTTATTTTGAAACAGGGTGTCGCTAGGTTGATGAGAGTCTCACTACTTGCTGAGGCTGTCTTCGAACCTGGGATCCTCCTGTCTCAGCCTCCCAAGTACTGGGATTACAGGTGTGTGCCACCATGCCTGGCTCATGTTTCTGGTTTAAATATGCCCAGAAAGTTTTTCTTGGTTTGTTTCTTTATGTTTGTTTGGTTGGTTGGTTGGTTGGTTGGTTGTTTAGTTTCAACAACTTATAACCAGATATATAGTCTTCTATAAGTGAGCCACTGAGATGTTAACTTGGGTATTCCAGCAATCTCTAAACTCTGATTTAGCTCCTTGAAAAATGCAAGGCAGGCCTGCGTTTCCAGCCAATCCACATGCCTAGCCCCACTTAGGAACCCTCAGCTCCAGGATCCCAACAGTGATGGCTGTCACCGTCATTCTCTTCCTCTCTGGTTATGGGCAGAGGGTTCACCAGCTTTTACTGCTGAGTCTGATGAATATCACAAGACTTCAAGAATCACTGGGTTGCAGGATTGGGAGGATAAGGGAGGATTGGCAGGACCCTGTGCCCCACCAGTTCAGATGACAGAGCTGGTGCCAGGCAGGAATCCAGCCACATGCCTCAACACCTGTGACTGGACAACTGACCGCAAGCTCAGTTATAAAGGTATCATGTTCCCATAAAATCAAGGCCGATCTCTTTGGCAGCAAGGACAATGTACTGAGTTAATTTGTGAAATAATCTCATATCTTGTTATCTTAATAGATATGTTCAATAGAAGAAAATCATAAAGGATAGATAGACAGAGAGATGATAGATAGATATTTGAGTTTTAATATCTAGCCAAAAAAATCTAGCCAAAGAAATCAGGATAATTAGAGGGTGGAGATTGGAATCACAACTCAACATTGTTCCAATAAAAGAGGAATTCCCCCCATTTTAACTGTTAGATTTCTTGACTCCTCAGACTTCTCATTCCCTTGACATGATCCCATGAGAATGCTGCTCCAATAACTCATCCTAGTTCTCTTGAATTTTCTTCTTTTAAGTATCTTTGACATTTTTTTTATTTTTTTTGTTTTTATCATGAACATAAGGTTCGCCAGCATTTCCAGTCACCACCTGGGTTTCAGTAGGGAAGATAACAGTTGTCTCCTAGATGGCAATGATAGAAGCAACTTAAAAATAAAATCATTCCCATAAAAAATGTAAAGGAGGTGGAGCCAAGCTTAAAGGCGCTTTTTTAAAGGAGGTCATTTGACAGAGAGCATCTCTAAGCCACCGCCATTGTCTTTTTTAATGTTTTTCTTCCCTCTTCTTTGCATGGGGATACACTCCAACTCCTTGAATTAGTTTTAGCTTTTACCTTTTGACACTTTCATTGCAAATGAAGGATCTTTCAAAAATAAAGAAAACACCTGCATAAACATCAGACATTCAAACATCAAATGATTTCCGGTAAATGTTGACTTTAATTTGTTGGGGGATGGTGTGAAGACTGGAAACACCACAGTTGATGTATTTACAGCAATTGAATCTATCTTCATCATCAAAATTGCTCCTCTACTTTGTGAATAGCAGCACAGAGCAGCAACCCTCTGAAAGTCACGCTTAACAACATCCATTTGTGGGCGTTGTGATTTTTTTTTTCTTCTGCCTTCGAGCCCTTTTGAAGAAAAGCTTTGAGCATCTAACAGTGCGTGATGATTAATGTTAAACTCTTTAAGCAGCTGGAAGTTTCCAGCATCAAACACTTGAGCCTTTTCTCCTAGCTCTACGATCTGGAGGAAGTCCTCAAAAAACAGCGATTCTAGTTGGCCTGAATTTCCTCCACAAAAGGGAAGGGCAAACCACACAGAACAAGGTAAGGAAGCCTTTCTGCCAGGACTTGGGCAGGTTCACCCTGTCCTGGTCGAGGCCCAGTGCGGCCCCTTGAGCTCAGGCAGGATTCAGCAGGACAAGGCCAGGTGGCCTTCAAATTCCTGTCTGGCCCTGTGGTCCTGTGAGTATTCAATGACATCCAATTAAGCCCATTCCAAAACGCTAAACTTTTCGTTCCTATCATGGTCTCTGAAAGCACTTGTCTTTGCATGGCCGTCTCTGTCCTGGGAAGAGATCTGAGGCTTGTCACATGTCCAGACCAAATCCTATTTCCACATAAATGTGAATGACAAAGAGAGCGCCACTTGTGTGGAGAAGCCACCAATTTGAGCCCATCATCTGCAGCCATCATGGGGGCCCAGTTCTATTGAATCCATCAGCTATTTTGCAAGGAAAATCACAAACTCAGCATTCATAAGTTCCCCCGGACACCACCCAGCCCAGGCTGATCTTGACTCTGTTCATGGCTAAAAGTGTTCAATCATCCTTGGAGAAATGAAAAGTGCAAGAATATTACATTTATTCATAAGGCAAAAGTAACATAACTGAAGGTCATTTCTTCTGAGATGATGTCCCTTAGCTTTTCCTTTTTTGTGCATTAAAACGTCCTTTATTTGCTAACATGCTGATGAAATTAGAGAATTTTTTCCTTTTTCTAAAATATTTTATTGGTGCATTCTAATTACACATCATAGTGAGATTCAAAGTGATACAAACACGCGTGCACACATGAGTTGATTATTTTTTTTCTTTTTAATGTCCTTACTTAAAAAGAAGTTTCCCTCCCTTTTCTTCAATTTTACTAGTTTTATGTTTTAATAGCAAGTCTCCATTCTAGAATATTCAGAAAATTATGTGAATTTTAATAGATATAAGAAAACAAGGATAATAAGATAAATAACAGAAAACACAAAATATTATATACAGTGTAATTATAATCAGGAAAAATACACAAATGTAATATAAAATGCAAAATGAAGATAATTGCATAAGGGTGATATAATTGGGACAATTCTAAATTTTTTTTTAAAAATTACTTTCCTATGTTTTTTTTTTTTTTTTTTGTACTAGGGATTGATCCTAGGGGTTTTGTATCTCTGAGCTACCTTCCCAGCCTTTTTAATTATTTATTTTGAAACAGGTCTCACTAAGTTGCTGAGGATCTTGCTAAGTTAGTGAGGCTGGCCTCAAACCTCTGATCCTCCTGTCTCAGCCTTCCAAGTACTGAGATTATAGTTGTGCACCACCACACAGGCTATCTTTTTAATTAAAAGAAGTCTCAAGTAAATATGTTATTATAATGCACAAATCAAAAGACAAAATAAAATTACCTGCCAATACATACATATTTCTCTCTACGGCTATTAGCATTTGTCTTTCCAAAAAGTGTCACATATTTGGATGACTCTAACTTTTTTAAAATTTTCTTTTTAACATTCCGATAGCATTATCTTTTAAATTAAATCTCAAGTGAATATATGTTTGTGTGTGTGTGTGTGTGTGTGTGTGTGTGTGTGTGTGTTACTGGGATTGAACCCAGGGGCATTCTACCTCTGAGTTACACCCCAGGCCTATTTTATTTTTTATTTTGAAACAAGGTCTCACTAAGTTGCACAGAGCCTTGCTAAGTTGCTGAGGCTGGCTGCAAACCTGTGATCCTCCTGTCTCAGCCTCCCAAGTACTGGGATGACAGGCATGCAATACTGCTGGGCCCTTTACCCAGTGCCTTGAAAGGGCCTGGTGGACTGGCAGTAGCCTGCTCTGTAGTACCGGGCCTCTCCCACGTGGCAGTAATTTAGCATATTAATGGCAAAGATGGCGCTGGCGAATTCCTCAGGGGGAAGTGACCTCAGGACCTCCTTCCGTACTCATAGACAGGTGTCTCTACCGGTAATAAATTAGGAAAGCGTGGTGCCACACCCTACTCATTGCGAACTTCCTGTACTATAAAAGAGAGGTGTGCTTTCTAATAAACGAGTTCGTGCCAGACATGGCTCCCGGTTGGAGGTATGATTCTTTGTCCAACCGTCCGGCCCTGCCCCCCCATCAGCCTCGCCTCCCTCTCTCTCTCTGGCTGGTCCCGAGAGACCGATGGACGCCCCCGACAGAACTGGTGCACCGTGCGAGGCGTGTCCCTTTAACTTTTAATTCGATAACGCTGATGGGAAAGTCGGTCTTTCGGGCAGAGGTCCGCCCATGGGTCATGGGGAAGTTCCAGTCTCTTTTCTTTTACCCGAGAATTAAATCTCCCTGGCGGGGCGGAAGGTGCACTTGCAGGCGCGCGCGCGCGGGCGGGCGGGAAGGTAGCCCCCGGGCCGGGCGCTCTGCCAGCCGCCGGGAGAAGACTCCGCCTCCTGCCCAGCGAGCGGGAAGAGTGGAAAGCAGGGGGGAGGCGGCGTGAGTCCCGGGCCTCCCGCTTCCCGCCGGGGCGGCGCGGG
>PVJS01045213.1:0-16323 GCA_004027185.1 Glis glis
GACTCTGGTTGATAATGGAGAACCCTCAGCGGAACAAAGGAAGTGGTACAAGGGAAGGGGGAGGGCAAGAAAGAATGGAATTACTATCATAAATAATATGTACATGTGAAAATATACCAACATCATTCTTGGTACTTCATACGGGTGGGGGGAGGCAGGGGGGCACTAAGAGCTGTGTGCATATATGTTAACATCAAATAGATATTCATTGCAATGTAAGACTCCAATGCACCAATAAAAGCATGTTAAAAAATATCTTTAATAATCACAAAAAAAAAGAAAATCCAAGCTACTCCTTCTCCCAGTTGCTCTGGTAGCCCGAGAGCAGGCACACAGAGTAGACTTTCCCCTCTGCCTGCAGCAAACACACAGACCCAAATCTTGGGGTCAGAAGCTGGGGTGATCAGACTCGGGGACTCGGCAGGGCATGCAGGGCTTGGCCACACCCCTGATACTTTCTAAAGCATCTACCAGCCTCAAAGTTGAGGGGACATGGCAGCAGCTTTGGATCTCTTCACCAGACCAGTCCCAGGACTGAATCTTGGGCCTGGAATTGGCTTCAGAGCATGCACGCCTGGCTCTCCAGCCCGCTCATAGAGACCTCCAGAGGTATCCAATATTTGGGGAATAGATTTGTTTGTTTGTTTGTTTAAGTTATCCAAAGTTGGTTTCTGTTGATTGTCACTCGGAATCCTGACTGAACATGATCATCATAAGATACTGTGAGGTTTAGCCTCATTCCTGGCAAGTTGGATGTGCTTGACACGTGTTGGGATGGGGGTGGGGTACTGTTGGGGGAAGGGGAGTATCAGCAGCAACCTCCCTTTATGGGTGGCTGGGTGGCAGCCCTGCATTGTTCATCTTTGCTTAATATGAGCCTGTGTGAGTCTCTTGTTTCCAGATGTGGGATCTGAGACCTATTTTGATGTCTTTACTTGCTCAGGGTCACACAGCTCACATAGGTGTGATCCTGTGTGAGAGAGAGCCCAGCTTTCTTTCCTCTGCCTCTCTGTCTCCTAATGTCAGTGATGTCTTCCTTTCCTTCCTCTGTCTGCTTTTCTTTCTTTTTTCTCTGTAGTATTTCCCCCTCCTCCCTCTCCTCCTCCCTCTCCTCCTCCCTGTCTTCTGTCACCACCCTCCTCCTCCTCATCCTCATCCTCCTCTTCCTCCCTCGTCTCCTTATCCTTCTCCTCCTCTTCCTTCTTCTCCTTCTCCACCATCTTCATTGCCATCACTGACCGTTTAGAAGGGCTGTTTTCCTTGGGTCAGTAACACCAGTGTGAGGGTGGGTGACAGATTTATGGGGACATCCCCATTCACTTTTCAGAAGCCCACACATCCGGAAGTATTCCCAGGGTGCCAATGTCTTATTATGCAACACCCCGGGGACTTCCCTTTCCCACTTTCCCACCCCCAATACCCTCATCCCCCAGCACATAATAAGTTGCTTATTAAAACAAACACCACCCACAAGACCTCTTGGGCAATGCAGGCTACATCCCCTCACAATGCGGAAATTATCGTGTCCTCTTTTCCCCTTTTAAAAATATAACATAGACCAGGCCTGGGGTTTCGACAGAGAAGCGTGGTATCAGCATAGCGATAACTCCCCCACAGGCACTGACTGGAGGCGTGCTCAGCAGCACGGGGGACTCTGCTCCACAGCACTGAGTCATAAACTACAGACAGACTGCTTGATAAAAGCCGAAGGAGGGAAGGTAATGGTCAAATTAGTCAGACAAAATGTGAAAGGTCCCCCAAAAGGGGTTGTACTTAGTCATAGATCTGGTGCAGGAGCTGGAACCCTGCTACCTTCAAGAGATGACACAGAATAACAAGAGAGGCAATTTGGGGGAACTCCTCCTGCTGTGTTTTGATTTACCACCCTGCATTTTTCAGGGTACTTGGGTCCAGGTCCCAATTTAGACTTAGAATCCTCCGTGTGCTGCTTAGCATCTCGAGGCCTCAGTTTATCACTCTGTGAAATAAAAGTGACTGGGCTGAGTGCTCTCCAAGTCTTCTCCCCCATCTGATACCCAGGAATTCCCGATTTGTCAAACAGCTATTTAAAGGCTGGAGGGTTTCAAATTCTGCTCCATGTTGATAAATAGCTAGGAAAACAAAGCAAGAGGGACCCCCACGTAGTTGCTGTATCTCCCAGACACTCAGGCATTCCCCCTGTGTCTCTTCTTCTCACTCCCTGCTGCTGCTCCTCCCCTCTCTCCCACTGTGCTGCTGCCCTGAGCATCACTTTGTCTGCGCTCCCTGACACTGCATCTCCAGCTCTGTCTCAGAGCCAGGGCCAGTAACTCAATTAGCACTCCCTGCAGCCCTGTGCCCTCCCCTCCATGTGTGGGGCAGATAAGGGGGAGGAACCGGGATCGGGATCAATCTGCCTTCCCACCAGTTGCTGGGAGGAGCAGGGGGTCACCCAGCCTGTGGCCTCTCTGTCAGGCTGCCCTGGCCTGCCCAGAGCCAAGGCGAGAAAGGAAAATAAGAAGATGAATGGCGACGTCTTCACAGTGGATGTTCCGTGAGACTGTAGAACAACAAGGACTAGAAAGGAAAACAGTCTCCATGGGCTGCAAGGGAGGGGAGGGGAGGGGAGAGGGGGAGAACGGATCTGGTGGGAGCTGCATTTATTATTATTTTTCTTTCTAACAACATGAAATCATAATAGACTATCCACCTCTCACCTTACAAAACAATTACTATTTAAAAAGCAAAAGAAAACTTCTCCGGGCTCCATCTACTCATTCAGACCCCCCTCGGTGGAAAACATAGTAACTTTCCCCAAAACACTTGCTTGAATTAACTATTTCGTTGGCTTGAAAAAGAGGCCTTTACAAGAAAAAGAGAGAGAGAGAAAGAGAAAGAGAAAGAGAAAGAGAAAGAGCAACATGAGTATTGGTCCTGGTGGTAGTGATGAAGGTAGCCATCATGATACTCGGCCAGGACAGGAGGACGCTGTGCCCTGGCACATACAGCATCATGGTTACAAAGATAGATTCTGGATGAAAAGCTTGGCCATGTGCTTTCAATCTGTGCATCAGTTGCCTCATCAGTAAAATGGGCTAGTAATAGTTGCTACTTCTTAGAGTTGTTGCGAGAATCAATGAGTTTGTTAGGCCAGGGCTCTAGTTTAGTGGTAGAGCATTTGTCCTGCAGACAGGAGGACCTGGGTTACATCCCCAGTGTCACAACCAAACAAAGAGTTTGTTTGTGTGTGGCATTTAAAACAGTGACACCTGTTAAGTGTTCTATCAGGTGCTAATGGTGCTGTTATTCTTAATATTAACATTATTCATTCAAAAGTTGGGTCAGTCTTCCAGTTTGGAAGAAAACAAAACTGTGGTTCAGAGAGATTTAGTAACTTGTCCCAGGTCACACAGCTAGAAATAACAGAGGTGGTATTCTTGTTGGTGCCCAGGTCACCATCACCACGAGGTGGTTCCATTTATTAGACGCCCAAGCATACCAACATCTGTGCCAAGTAGTCTTTTTATAAGAAATGTCTTTATTAATCCTCTGAGCAACTCTGTGCAATTGGGATTATACCTATTTTGCTGATCAGGAAATTGAGGCACCAAGAATTTAAGTGAATTACCCAAATTCATATCTGCAGGTGGTCAAAGAAGGCTTCCAACCCTAGCTGCCTGCCATAAAGACTATCTCCAAGACCGGAGCAAACCTTGAAGAAGCAGGAGACTGTTTCTTTTCCCATTATTTCTACTTGGTCCCAGTGAATCACAGCAGGAAACAGAATGACACATATGTCTTTCTTGTGTCTTTTTTTTTTTTTTTTTTGCGGTACCGGGGATTTAGCCCAGGGGCGTTCTACCTCCGAGGTTGCGGAGGGCCTCACTAAGGACAGAGAGAGAGAGAGAGAGAAAGAGAGAGTGAGAGCTGAGGCTGGCCGCGAACCCGGATCCTCCGGTCTCCGCCTCCCAAAGTACTGGGATTACAAGCGTGCGCCACCACGCCCGGCTTCTTGTGTCTTTTTTTATCAGTCATGGAAACAACAGTTTCAGTTAGCATCGCCCTACAAATGCTCCAATGCAGAAAACCCGCATAGATCATTCTGTGTTCTGGGCCATATTTTTTCTTTCTTTCTTTCTTTCTTTCTTTCTTTCTTTCTTTCTTTCTTTCTTTCCTTCCTTCCTTCCTTCCTTCCTTCCTTCCTTCCTTCCTTCCTTCCTTCCTTTCTTTCTTTCTTTCTTTCCTTTCTTTCTTTCCTTTCTTTCCTTCCTTCCCTTCCCTTCCCTCCCCTTCCCCTTCTCCTTCCTTCCTTCCTTCCTTCCTTCCTTCCTTCCTTCCTTCCTTCTTTCTTTCTCCTTCCTTCCTTCCTTCCTTCCTTCCTTCCTTCCTTCCTTCTTTCTGTACTAGGAATTGAACCCAGGGGCATTCTATCTCTGAGTTACACTCCCAGCCCTATTTTATTTTTTATTTGGAAACAGGGTCTCACTAGGTTGATGAGGTTGATGAGAATCTCACTACTAGCTCATGCTGTCCTTGAACCTGTGATCCTCCTGTCTCAGCCTCCCAAGAACTGGGATTACAACCACCACGCCTGGCTCCGTATTTTCATTTTTAATAGATCAACCTCCACTGTGAGTGGCCACATTATTTTTGTTGTTGTTGCCGTTTTTTGTTACCATAGGATGAGTTTGGCACTTAAATCTGTTGTCATACAATGTGTTGGAGACATAACAGCCAGTCTCAAAGTCTGTTTGCAGTTATTACCTGGGTCATCTTAGGCATCTCCATGCCCTCTCTGAGCATTCTCTTCTGGAACACGGACATAACTAAAACACCTCTAACTCTGTTTATTCTTTCTCTAGAGTATTTAGCACAAGGCATGGCAGTTAGTGGACACTCAGGAATGTCCGTGAACACCTCCTCTTCTTCCCCTGCCCATTGTCCATCTCAGCTGTGAGTGGTGCAAAGGCAGCCAGTCCCAGAGAGCCCTGAACTGGATCCTGCCTCTGCTAAACAACTGTGGTGCTTTTCGCCCAGGGACTGAGCCTCCTGGTTCTCAGTTTCCCCACTCTAAGGTGATGAGAGTTCGATGAGCTCTCAAGACTCTAACTTCTAGAATTTAAATCCCAGTGGTTATTGTTTTAAAACTGTGCATTTTAAAAGAAACAAGGGCTTGGGGAGGAGAAAGGAATTCCTTTCAGTCAGTGGGTCAAAGGGGGTCACCAAGGGGACAAAAGAGCAGGAAAAGGAGGCGATGGGGCGGAAGGCTGACTTGCGGCAGGACCAAAGATCTCAGGTCCTGACAGGGAGGTCTGAGGGATGCTTTCAAGCACCTGGAGTCAGCACCACTTAGTATCAAGCTTGCCATCCTGCCTCAGACCCTGGCTTACCACCTCCTTTGCAAACCCGGGAGGCCTACCCCACAGAGAGGCAGGCTTGGGATGAAAAGAAACAGGATGGCCTCTGACGCCAGCAGGGAGGAATTCTAGCCCTCAGCCCAGGTCAGCTTCCTGACTCTCAGGAAGGGGTCATACTCAGGGAACCCACTTGGAACTTGCTTGAATGCAAGGCATCGAGACCAAACTTTGATGTGTGCCTTTGAAAGACAGCCAGAGTCCAAGGCAGGTGAGTCTGGGTAGCCAAGAACAAGGATTTCTTTATGGCATTTCAAGTGACCAGAATTTCATCTGCGCATGCGTGTGTCCTGATGTGCATCTGAACAGTTTTGACTGAGGTAGGCTGGGAGAGGGGAGAGGCCGCCAGGCTGGGTGTTGGGGGCCTTTTCCCAGCTCCTGGCTCTCCGCTGTTTCTTGGAGTCCTCGTTGGGTTGGAAGAGACATTTAATATTCATGAGCTGTGATCTCCACTTGAAGGGAGTGCCCTGGGGGAAATTGAAATATTAAGCAAGTGAGGGCTATAGACCTAATTGTATCCTCCTTTTCTTTTTGGACAGAGAAGTAATGTGCTTAAAATAAAATGATGGATGGGCAGTCAGGACTGTGTGAAAACCTCACTGTGAGAGCCTGCAGAGGAAGTGGCTGCCTGTGCTAATGTGTGCAGTCAGACCCAGGCTGCGGATGGTGCAACCCCGCTGCTGGCTGATGTCATTCATTCAGTCTGTTTGCATTTATTGTGTCTGCTACATGCCAAGCTCTGTGCTAGTTTCGAGAGAAGCAGCGGTGAACAAGGAAGGCTAGGGAGGTCGAGGGGAGACGACACCAAGGATTATTTAAATGTCATCGTTGAAAATGCCACTCAGTGGACATGCTTGTGAGTGGGTCAACGCAGGGCCTCCTTTATACCCAGGGGCCAGGAAGGCCTCCTTGGAAACATGGCATTTAAGCTGAGGCTAGAAGGTTGAGCAGGAAGTGGACAGATTAGGGAAGATGTGGAGAAGGGCGACAGAACCAGGACTCCAAGAAGCTCAGGCTTTTCAAACCTCAAGACAGGAAGAGCTTTGGAAGAAGGGAAAGAGTCAGCATGGCTGGTCTGCAGCAGATGAGGGAGAGACGAGGCTACAGCCTTGCAGGCTCCCATCCTTCAGGCTCTCAAGGTGTGTGGTGAGGCCGTTGCTTACGGCACAAGGAAGGAGAAGGGGACTTGCATCTGTGCCTTCTACACTCGGTGCCTGGCTCTCCACGCAGCAGGCTTGTGCATGCATGCACAAACTGGGGTCAGTAAACTGCCCATGGGCCAAACCAACCTGCTTCCTGGTTTGGCAGATAAAGTTTTATTGACACACAACTGTGCTTCTTTGTTAACATTTTGCCACCACAAAGGAGAGGTTAAATAGTTCCATCGGAGACCTTGAGTGGCCAACAAAACCAAAATAGTTACTATCCCAGGCCAACTGCTGGCAGAGAGGGATGAATATATGGGTGTGGGAAGAAATAGTTGGTTAGATAGATTAAGTCAGATGAGCGGGAGGGAGGGAAAGGGATGAGGTAGGGGTGAAGATATCACTCCATGCATCTAGCTCCTGGGCTTAGACCAGCATGGCTGTAATTATATGGAGTCTCCACAGTTCCATTTAAATACCAAAGGAAAAGCCACCCCATCCATTTCTGTGTCACCAGTATCCAACTCAACACAGCCTTTGTCTGACTCACTGAGGCTGGAAACAGAGGCCAGAGGGGCCCACAACAGCTTACCTTCCCAAAGTCCCAGGCAGCAGCCAGCCCCACGTGGGCGGGCCTGTCCAAGGGAGTGCACTGATATTTATGGAGAACACACCTCAGGGCATCTCATTTCTGACCCACCCACAACACCCCTGGCAGCCAGGTATTGCTATCACCGCTTCCAGATGACCCAGCAGAGCCGCCCCCCACCCCCGATGTGTGAGCGACTTTGGAGAAAGTGGCCTCCATTCCATAAATATTTATTGAGCAGAGAAATCGCTACAGGAGAAATAAGCTTTCCCAGTACCAGACTGGCTGCCACACCTGTCACCTACCTCTCCTCTCCTGATCCTCACGAGGTCACGGGAAAGTGTGGCCATTACTCCCATTTCATACCAATGGAAACTGAGGCTCAGGAAGACGAAGGGCTTGTTGAAAGCTGGTGATTATTAAGGGGTGGAGTTGAGATTGGAACCCAAATCTGCCAACTCTTTTTTTTGTGTGTGTGTGGTTCCGGGGATTGAACCCAGGGGCGTTCTACCTCCGAGCTACACCCCTGGCCCTATTTTTTTATCCTTTATTTTTGAAACCGGGTCTCACGAAGTTGCGGAGGGCCTCACTAACTAGCTGAGGCTGGCCGCGAACCTGTATCCTCCGGTCTCAGCCTCCCAAGTACTGGGATTACAAGTGTGCGCCACCACACCCGGCTCAAATCTGCCAACTCTTAAGCTGGAATAGCCAGATGCCTTCCTTTAAAAATAACCTGAGAACAAGCAAGGGGTGACGATATGCACATCTATTTCCACCCTTCTTCATCGCAGACGGCAGCAACAGGTACAAAGAGATTACTACTAATTAGATTCAACTAATTTAATTATTTTGCTTTTCTTTTTCTTTTTGTGGTACTGGGGATGGAACCCAGAGATATCCTACTTCTAAACTATACCCCCAGCCCTATTTTATTCTTTTATTTTGAATCAGGGTTTCACTAAGTTGTGGAGGGCCTCACTAAGCTGCTGAGGCTGGCCTTGAACCTGTGATCCTCCTGTCTCAATCTCCCAAGTACTGGGATTACAAGCATACACCACCACACCCAGTTTAATTACTTTTCTTTAATAACTCCTTTCATTAGTCACTTGAATCCTATCAAGTACTTTATTTAATATCACCCAGGCCTTCTAGGTAAGGAAATCTAGGCACAGAGATGTTAAGTAATTTACCCAAGGTTCTCATTTTCCAGTAAAGGATTCTAGCCCTAGAAGTCTGGCTCCTAAATCCTTAGGCTTAACTACTAATTTATGCAACATCTCCATCATTAGGGTTATCTAATAAAATGTGTACTCTCGAGAGCTGAGTAGCCTAACAGCAAACAGATAATGAGAAAGGGAAACAAAGCAGGAAGCAAAAGAAATCTTCACAGGACAAAAGGATCCCTGGGTCTCTTTAAGAACCTCGGTCTGAAGTGTTTGTTTACAGATCATTAAACACTTAACAGAGGGAGGAACTGAAAACCCACCTTCTCTTGGCTGATACAGATTAAGGGCCAAAGAGAAATTAACATAGAGCAAATCTGAAATTATAGTAATTATGAAGGGACTGGGTTTTCCATTTTAATTTGGACAGAAAGATAAAATGCTGCAGAGCCATGTCCGCAGCTCTGCTCTCAAGCTCCCCCCACAGCTGCATTCTCTGTGCTACTACCGGCAGCAGCGGGGAATGAATGTGACCATCTGACAACAAGCATTTGTCTCTATGAAGCACCTGCTGTATACAAAGATCTGCCCTATGCAGGAAGCAAAGAAGACCTTCACTGGGGGTGTCAGTAGATGATGGTCATTGAGGATATGTCAGGATTGGAGTGGGAGCCCCCAGGAGCCTGGAAAGCCCCCTATGGGGGGGTTGGTGATCGTGTGACAGATTCCTGGACACCTGGACTCACATAAGACCAGGGACTACACTCTGCCCTATGAAGATCCAGAATAAGGCAGGATTCCTCGATAGCGATCGTGAGTAGACTAGTCCTAAAGGAGGCTCCTACAGGAAAGGCACAAGCGCCTCTGTCTGATTCTGCAGCAGGTCCCTGTTTCTGGGCAGAAGCATGATGTGCTGGGAGCAGTATTTTAAGACGATCAAGCTCCCCGAGCAGGATGTTCTTCAAGGGCCAACAAAGTACTCTTGGCAAACTGACCTGAAGAGAAATCAGAGTGATTTTAGCTTTCAGCACCAGTCAGAAACCCTGCCCAAATGATCCATAAGTTTAAATTAAACTATCAACCACCGCTGGCAGGGCCATGAAGATCCTGGCTGGAGCCAGTCCCTCGGTTCAGGAGTCCAAAACCACGCGCATAACTTGAGTTCAGCCTCATTACCAAGGAAAGCGCCGCGGAGCATCTTAAATCCCTCAGCTTTTCCATTTGTCTTTGTGCCTTTTGCCAAGAGAACTCTAAACGGATAGGGTGGAAGGAAAAGCTGGCCCACCTGACGCTGAAGTGCAGGGACCTCTTTTCTGTTCCAGGCTTGTACCCCTCGATATCTTCCCACCTGAAAAACAAGAGCAATGTTCCTTAACCTCATAGAGTGGCTACGATATATTCTTTCATCCACTTATGAATTTATTTGTCACATTTATTCATCATTTATCAAGTGATTCTTCTCCTCCTCCCCCCTCCTCCTCCACCACCACCACCTTCTTCTTCTTCTTCTTCTTCTTCTTGGTACTAGAGATTGAACCCAGGGGCATTCTACCTCTGAGCTACACCCCCAGACCTATTTTATTTTTATTTTGAAACAGGGTCTTGCTAGGTTGATGAGAGTATCACTACTTGCTGGGGCTGTCCTTGAACCTACAATCCTCCTATCTCAGCCTCCCAAATACTGGGATTATAAGCATGTGCCACCATGCCTGGCTTATCAAGTGCTTTTTAACATGCCAGGTCTGTGCCAGGCACTGAGCATGCCTTGCTTGCAATGCTTGGGAGGGTTCTTGTCCCCCAGAAAGTAATTGATAAATATTAATTATTATGGATATTCAAAATAATCATTTAGTTCTTACAAGTGGAAAGTGCCCTTTCCCTGGAGGAAATCAAGAAGAAACTTGAGAATCATCATTGAAGGAAGGGGGTTCTATTAAAAAGTATGATTAGCTGGGCATGGTGGCACATGCCTGTAATCCCAGTACTTGGGAGGCTGAGATAGGAGGATGGCAAGTTCAAGGACAGCCTCAGCAAGTAGTGAGACTCTCATCAACCTAGTAATACCCTGATTCAAAATAAAAATTAAAAAAAAAATAGGACTGGGGGTGTGGCTCAGAGATAGAATGTTTCTGAGTTCAATCCCCAGTATCATAAATAAATAAATACATTATTAATTAATTAATAACATGATTAAATAAACAAATTAAACCATTTTCTACCTGGACTTATCTCGCCCTTTCTTGAAATTCAGACCCCTGTGCCTCCAAAGTTTTACTGTCTTCCAGTTTTATTTAACTTCTCTGATCGCCCCTACATAGACCTCCTTCTTCTGTCCAACCTTCATATGTCAGCACGCCTCAAGATTCCTTCCAGGGACCATTTCTCATCCTGTGATCTCTCCCAGAGCCCATCGCTCAAAGCAGAAGACTTGGAATCTCTGTCCCCTGCCTGGCTTTTCTCTTGTCCTGCAGGCTTGGGTATCCAGTTGCTCTACCCCGATGCCCCGCACACACTCACATTCAAGACATCTGGAAGCTTCCCATCTTTGTTCCCAGACCTGCTACAACTACTTTTCTCCATCTCCACTGGTGACTCCATAATCAACCAGACATTTAAACCGGAGGTAGAGGAAACAGCCTTAACTCTTCCCAAACTGCCATTTCCCACAGCCAAACAATTACCATTCTTCCAATTTTGCTTTGAAAACTTATCTTTTCCCCCCTGGTCAATCTCCTTGCTCTGTCTCTACTGACTTTGTTCTATCGGAGACCCCTTTCAGTACCTACCTAGACTACTGCAAGGGCTCTACCAGATTCACGGCTCTCTGTGTTTAACCGTTGACCAAAGCCACAATTCTTAGAACTACAAGGTTAATTTCATTTTTAGGAAAAACTAGCCAGGCGTGGTGGCACACGCTTGTAATCCCAGTACTTGGGAGGCTAAGACAGGAGGATCACGGGTTTGCAGCCAGCCAGCCTCAGCTACTTAGTGAGGCCCTCCGCAACTTAGTGAGACCCTGTTTCCAAATAAAGAATAATAAATAGGGCTGGGGGTGGAGCTTGGAGGTAGAATGCCCCTGGATTCAGTCCCCAATACCAAAAAAAAAAAAAACCCACTAAAATACAAACACCATTTGTCGCTCTCCATTTGAAAGCTTCAGGTGGCTTGACAGTGCCCTTAAAGTAAATCTGAATTCCTTACTATGGCCTTTAAAGTCCACATGGTCTGACCCAGTCTTTCACAAGTTATGTAAGCTTTACCACCTTGTTTCTAGCTCTTTCCATATGCTCACAGAATCTCCATGCTAGGAGTGCTCCCCACCACCACTGCTCCTCTGAGACACACAGCCCAGGTGTGACCTCCTCAGGGGAAGTCTTCTCATATCGGGGTAAGAGAGGGTTGAGGGGGGTCCCTCCTCTGTGTTCCCATAACACCTGGGAACTCAGAGCAAAATAATGTGTGGTCATAACTTACATACGCCCCTCTCACTAGAGCCTGAGTCCTGGGGTGCAGACACCGGCTTTAATTCATCTGATTCCTTGGGACTTCGTCCAGAACCTAGCACATTATTTGTGGCTCAGTAAATAGAAAATAAATGAGTAAATGAAGGATATATTTCTTACATGACAGTTTTAGTTTTCAGGCAAGTTTTAGTTTTAGTTTCAAGTTTAAGGATGTTGGTCTTTAGAGTCAGACATCCGTTGCATCTAATTGAGACAGATCAGGTGGCTCTCTCAGGGTGGAGTGACTCCAATGCTGGGTTACTTGGTGTCCAGATCCTAATTCTGCCACAAAGCAAGGAGGGGTCTCTACTTTCCTCATTCATGTGATGATAATATTATTATATTGATATGTCATGGAGCTAGAAAGTACTATAGAAGTGTCTGCCTCTAATACTCTAAAGACCTGGCTGTAAGGTATACTCAGGCTCAAAAGGTATCTCTTTTTCTCTACGTCTATACTGACCATGGTCCAAACCCTTTACGACTTTAGAAGAAGGGTGGGTAGAGCCAATGATTTTGATAGTAATTTAGATCACCCCGTAGAACTCTCCAATACCCCCAAACTGAGCTGCTTTTGACGGAGTACATTGAGAGACTAGCTTCCTTTTGGTGAGGAAGCCTAATTAACTAGTAACAAGAAAGAACTGCAGGCATGCCACCCCCCAGGCAGAGAATTCAAAAGGAAGTGGAGAACTGTGTAAATAACACTGCTTTAAGGGGCATTTAAGCCAATGCTCTTTGTTAAGGAAATTGATGGCTTTGTAAGTACTGTGTCTGAAGGGAGTACTTGAGCTGAAGGTCCCCATCTCCCCTCGTAAATTCCCTAATGGACTGTGGGCCCAGAGGGGAGGCTGGGCCCAGCATGTTCAATCGTTTGCCAACAAAAACTCAAATTCCACTTAAAAAAAATATTGGAAACATTTAACCAAAACATAAGTTATTGAGCCCATGCAGCTTAAGGTAGTAGAGATGGATTATTTCCTTTAGGAAAAGGGATATATACACACACATATACACACACACACACACACACACACACACATATATATACATAGGGATATACATATATATATATATATATATATATATATACACACACACACACACAAAGGGACATATACATATATGTGTATATATGTATATGTATATATGTATATATATATATGTTTTAATGCTAGGTATGGGACTAGGTGCTTTCTCCATAGATTCTCATTTCACCTACCTAACATCTGGGAAGATAGTAATTATTTCACCAATTTGCTGAAAAGGGAACTGGGACTTGGGGCTGAAATGTGCTGGTCATCCAGCTAACTGGTGGGAAGCCAGGATGTGACCATAGTTCCCCGAGACCCCTCAGTCCCCAAATTGGGCAAAACCACAGGGCATCCCAGAGAGTCCAGCCATCTCATTTCATTAGACCCTCCTCAGAATCCATATCCATACAAAAGATGCTTCTCGACTTTGCAACTTCATGAAAAATTAGGCAATGAATTAACCTCTTGAAAGCTCCATTTCCTTGTCTGTAAGATGGTAATAATGAAAGCAACAAACACACCGGGCTCTATTAGGATTAGAGAGGATCTTGGAAACACTTAATACAATGCCTAGCATGTGGCAAGTCATGGAATTATTCATCTAGCAAATACACTCATGTAATTGTAATTGGAGAAATAGACGGTGCTATTGGAAGACAGAGAGCAAGAGCCTTCTGTGGTGCCTGGTTAGACTACAAATAAGGAATGCATGAGGACTGGTTACAGGAAAAGGAGCTGGGAATTTGGAGGAAAGATGCAAAGATGGCGAGATGAGAGGGAATGTGGTATATTTAGGGAGCAGCCACAGTTTCACAAGCCTTCTTCTGCAGCCTTCACTTTTCTTCTCTAACACACTCCAGTCAAAGATCCAGGCAGAGCAAGATTTTACACCTTGCCGATTGTCAGCCTCTGTTAGAAAACTTCACATGTGTAATTTCGTATCATCTGAGGCAGCCGGTTATTTTAGACTGACTGTAGTTTGATAGATAGAAGAGTTTTTAACTTTGTCTCTTCTGAGCCTTCTTTTCTTTGGGTTGAGCATCCCCATACCTCCATAAGCATTGCTTAGTGGATGACATCTCTCCAGGGTCCCATTCTCTGACCATATTCTAGCTCTCAGTGGCCCGGAATGAGTCTATTATGCCAAGGTTGGTCCAGCTAGGAAGAGAGGGGACTTCTCTGGCCTCTGTGCCGGAGTCTATAGCCAGTACTGCCGCCTGCAATCCTGTGCTTTTGTTTAGGCAAACACCTCCTGCGGTTGGTAGAAAGTGACCTCGGAGTAACCACTGCTAAAGAGTCATGATGGCCTTTATCTTGTTCTGATCAAAAAGGGCAATGGTTTTGATTTGATTTTCAAACGTTCCAGGTTAACTCTTAAGATTTGGGACCCATTTTTCCTTCTCTTTCTCTTCCCTTCTTCCCTCCCCTTTGCTTTCTTTATAGAAATTAGGAGGGGAGACATAAAATATGCAAGCATTTCTATAAGAATGAAATGTTATTAAACAATACAAATCAAAGAGCAGACAGATTCCAATGAACATAAAATCCCATTCCAAAGACTTAGCCATCACAGAAGAGAAAAGAGAATTACCCCAGTGCCATCCTGCCCCTGGCCTGGCTCCTGCTCTTTATATCACTACAGTGCATCTTACCAAGTTGGAGGTGGAGGACACTGGGGCTGGAATGTCTCATCTTTTTGGACTTATCTGAACCATATGGTGGGAGAATGGTCCTCCAGGTGGACCAAACCAGTCAGGGCCCAGTGTGGAAGAGAGAGATCCATGTTGACATTCTGGTTTCTATGTGGGAACCCCACCAAGAACCCAACACATTGCCGTCACCTTAGTCACCACCAGCTTTGCCAGATTAGGGTAATTGGCTTGGTTTTCATGTGGTGCCCTGACTCATCTTCCAATCCCTGGCCCAATCATAGGCCTAGCATCCATTTATCTACAAGTCTCTCTTAGCTAGCATCTTAAGGACAATGGGATGCTTGTTGTACTGGATTGGAGGCATACATATAGTGGATACACTGACTTTCATTTCCATGCATTATTTTTCTTTATGCTCACATATATGCATTTCTCATGGGCCAATTTCTGTCTTCACACTTCCAATATTTGTATAATGAGCCTTCACTAGTCCAGTCAGAACCCTTGGCCTCCAACAATTAATTTTTATGCATTCAATGGGTTAGTTAACCTTTCCGAATCTCTCTTGCCACATTTGCAAAAGGAAAGCACACGAACTAGCTGATTTCTAAAGACATGGTGCTAAACCTTAATTAATTCATTCCACAAATACGTGCTGATTGTCTTCTGAACACTAGAATCTGAATGTAGCAGTCTATGTGCCTGGTCTCATGGGGCTGCCATTTCGTTTTAGAGAAAATTGAGCCATCAAGTAAACATTTGAAGAAGAAAGATAATGTTATGAAGGGACAGTAGATTGGTGATGTAGAAAGAGACTGTAGTGGAGGTGGGAACTGTCTTTTGATAGATTTTTTAGAAAAGTCCTCATTGAGTAGGTAATGAATGAGGTAAGACTTACAATGAATCAGAAAAGCTACTTGATGATTTGGGAGGTAAGTTCTAGTCTGTACCTGCATTAAAGATGTGAAACAATGCTGCTTATAGTTATTGACATATCTGAGTACCTCCTTACCAGATCATTACAAACACTTTCCTAAATGGATAAGAAAAGTAATACTGTTGCTTTTTTACAAGGGGAAAAAAAGAGAGTCCCAGAAGGATGATGCAGGTTACCTGGTACCAAAGAATTAAGTCAGTAACAGACTTGAGGTTCAAATTTTGATTTCTGGTCCCTAATCACATCTGTTTGCCAATACAGCCCTCTTCTGTATCTTTCAGGAGTTCACCATCCACAGCTTTCTCAGTCTTCATTTTGCTCTTTCCCCATTTTCAGGCTGAAAAATGGGCTTAATAATTAAAGTAAAAAAAAAAATCAAGAACCAAATATGTTTTCAGAGTGACACACTTGGAGAGGATCACAGAGTACTTGATTCAATTATCTTATTCCTCGAAGAAACTGAAGCCCAGAGAGGGCTGGAGGCATGGGGAGCTGTTGTGTCTCCAGTTCCCTTGACTCCCTGCTTGTTACCAGGTTGTGGGTGCTGAGAAAGTGTCCCTCTCTCCTTCCCTCTCTCCCTTCCTTCCTTATTCCTCCCTCCCTCCTTCTCTTCTTCCCTTCCTTCCTCCCTGTCTCTCTTCAGGTCTTTCCTCTCTTTCTTGTTCTTTTTGTATTGAGTTTATATTGAGATGATATTACATGCAAACCATTGACCCTCCATTTACAGTATGCTATTTATATGCTATTTTTTCTTACCCCTTTTGGGGCCATTTTTGCAAACTTTCTTTTTTTTTTTGCGGTACCAGGGATTGAACCCAGGGGCGTTCTACCTCCGTGCTACGCCCCCGGCCCTATTTTTTATACTTTATTTTGAAACCGGGTCTCACAAAGTTGCGGAGGACCTCAC
>PVJS01045214.1:0-16331 GCA_004027185.1 Glis glis
TCTGGTTCCATCTCTCCCCTCCTTAGACATGTTACACAGATCTGGTTCCGTCTCTCCCCTCCTTAGACATGTTGCACAGATCTAGTTCCGTCTTCCCCCTCCTTAGACATGCTAGTGTCCCACAACATTACCAGAATAATAAAACCTTGAGCTCTTCAGTGAGCATTTGGGTTCCTTGGGGTTTCTACTCTAGTCATTCCCTGCTGACCCTGCCAGCTTCGTATCTTGTCATTTCCTTGCTGTGGCTTCATCACTCCCCACCTGCCCACTTTCTAAACCTAATTTTTTTGGACACTCCACCTTTCACCTCCAGAAATGTGACCCTGCTGTGCATTATGCCGAGAATACCTTCCTTCCTTTAACCCCACCTTGCCAGGCTAGCTCCCTCCCACATCCCCTAAGACCTCTGCTTTGCTTTGTTCTTCCAGGAATCTATTCCTGAGGCTCAAGCAGAGCTAGGTGACTTTTCCATGCCTCCCTTTCTCATAGCACTGCTCCCCTCTCAGGGCTGCCTCTGAGCTCCTTGACAACAGGGAGCTACAGGGTCTTGCACATCTCTCAGACCCAGCATAGCCCATGTGCGCCCAGCACACAGTTGTGAGTGCATGTTTGCTGAATGACTTGTGTGTGTAATGAATGACTCCCCAAGAGCTTCTTGGGTCCCTTTCTTCCCGTGGGTCTTCCCTGCCTCAGGCCCTGCTTCCTGTCCTCATTTCCCAGACAAGTGCTGCTACCTGGAGCCCACCGGCCTGAGGGTGTCTGCTCTCTCTGAACTCTCACTGGGTGTTCTGCAGGACCTGAGCCACCCTTCCACTAGCAGCTTCTCTGCCAAACAGACATTTGACTACCCTTGTGCCTAGCCGGCAAGCTTATCCTTCCTTGTTAGATGCTAGCCCCACTCATCTCCTCTCTGAAGGATTTATACAGCTGCACCCCCCCATTACAGTCTTGTAAATATAAAAATATTTGCAACATTAAGACTGTTAATGCCTCAGCATGGCACAGTGGCATATGCCTGCAATCCTAGCAACTCAGGAGGCTGTGGTAGAAGAATCGCAAGTTCAAGGCCAGCCTGGACAACTTAGCAAGACCCTGTCTCAAAATAAAAAATTAAAAGGGCTGGGGTATAGCTCAGTGATAGAGAGCCCCTGGGTTCAATCCCCAGTATTAAAAAAGAAATGAAAAGAAGAAAATTCCTCAAAATAGAAAAGCGTCATCTTGCCTCAAGTTGACCCTGCAAGAACATAAAAAACAGGTGAATCTTCTAGAATTTTGAGGTGAGGAAGGCATACTCTTAGAGTCCTTCACTGTGGGCACAGGTTTTCGCCCCATCACCCCCATGCCATGGCATCCTCAGGCTGGCCTCATTTGCTAAGTGAGAGTGCTAGAAGGCAAGGCTGCCAGGTGGCCCCAGAGCTCCAAGCAGAGGACTCCACGAGGCTGTGTTGTCACTGGGCTCTCCCTGCTGCTGCCGCTCTCTCAACGATCACCCTATTAAAAAAGCCCAGGGTCTATCTCTGGTGCTTCTCTGCCAAGTTTCTTTATCTTCTAACTGCCATTGACTTCTATTTTTTAACTGATCATAGTTTGCATTGACTTTTATCAAGGCTCCTAGTGGGGAGGAGAGCTCTGGGCTGACAGACCATAGCTGCCATTCCACTGGCTCGAGAGGTGAACTCAGTAAGTTTCCTCCTCTCTCTGGACCTCTGTTGTAGTGGACCGATTGCAACAAATTAGACTCCAGAATCCCTGGTAAGTCATCCGTAGTCAGTCTGGAATGAATGACAGTTAGTTTCATCAAGTGTGCAGACTCTCCATGGTCATCTCTGCCACAGATTATACACTATATACCCCCTCACCATTGGGTCATCCAGAAAACTAGCATCCTGGCCTCTTCTTCAGGAAGACAAGAGGCATTCCCAGCGTAAAGAACAGCTTGTGCAGGACATGAGGCGCAGCACCTCGTTCTATGCTCACAGTGACGCTGAGGCCATTGTCATCCCTAGCGAACACGCCGTCTTTCACCTAAAGCACTTTGCCACATGCCATGCAGCCAGTGAGTAAAGCCGAGACTGGGACAGGCTCACCCGACTCCAGAGCCCACTCTGTCATTTCCAGTAAATAGTAAGTTGTTCTTGAGATTGGAGTATAGGGATTGGCAGAGTGGTAGAGGTGAGACAAGAGGTAGCAAGAATCAATTTTTGCAGAGGCTCTGAATCAAGCTAAAGAGTGTAGACTTTAAACAGTGGGGAGGGAAAGTCACTGAAGGAACTTAAAGAGGGAAGGACTTGGTCAGATTTGTGTAAGAAAGATCACTTTGGCTACCAGGGGATGGATTACAGGCAGGAGAGAGAGGGCAGGCTATTGTAATCCAAGCAAAGGTGATGGGGTCTGGACCCATGGGTGGCTGCTGCTGGAAGGGAAGTAGATGATTAGAGAATAGGGTAAAATCTGGAGAGGTTCATACTTGATTAGATTTGGGAGCAAGGAGAGGGCAAGGTATGGAGTCGCTCAGGTTTCTTCTTGGGGCATTTTGAGTGGATTATGGTATTGTTAACTGGTGTAGGAAAGACAAGAGTAAGAGGAAGCTTAGGGAGAAATTTTGTTCATTCCTGGAGACATTCTGAGTCTGTTAGTCTAGAAAGATGTTCAAGAGGCATTTGAATTTATGGTGTGGAGCTCAGGAGAGGACCAAGCTGGAGAGGGTGACCTTCAGGGGCCGTGGAAGCTTAGGATTTGAGTGAAGTCATCCACTGTGTAGCATGGAGAGAGGTCAAGACAGAGACTGGGGCATGTGGCCCCCTCCCAGCTCAGGTAGATCAGTGCTTGCCCACTAGATGACGGGTGGCCTGGGGGTCCGGGCTGGGACATTCACTTGGGCCCGGGGAGGCAGATTGAGCGATTTGTCCAGCAATGAGGGAGGAGCCAGATGAAGTCAATAGAAAACTAATTTTCTTTTCTGCTGGAAGAAATGAGGTGTGTGGCCGCTGGGTAATTGCAGATAACGAGGGGACTTATTCTTAATATGCACAGCAGCCATGGTCCCCAGAGTGTAGGAGACGGGAAGGATTGGAGGTGCCCTGACAGCCAGGCTTATTTGGGAAGAAAGTTACCCTATCATAGCCCCGCCAACAGTGTCACCATGGACCTGAGGCCCCATCTTGCCCCTCCCCCTCCCAAGCCTCTTCCTGTACTATTCTCCTGTCAACTGCTTAGCTCCTCCTGTCACATCCCCCTCCCTCCTCCACCCTCTACCCCCAACAGCACAGGCGTACACACTAAGGGAGACAAATGACAGGGCCTCAGCCGAGCGGGGCGCGTGTCCGGCCCATAAACCACGGGGATGGGTCACGTCTGGAGTTGCCATGGCCGCCACTACCCACCCATCTGTCTTCCCACCATTCTGCCTCAGACCAGCCCTCATGGCTTTCTGAGTCCCTGAGGGAACAAGGGTGTCACCTCTCTACACCCACATCCACCGCAGGTACATACATGTTGAGCTCTGCAAGAGGACCCTGTCTGACTTGCCTGCCCAAACCAGGATCTAGAGCTGGTACCCGGCCCTTGGCTGACCCATCCCTTTCCAAGCTTGGGGGGGGGGGGCATCCCCTTTCCTAGGCCCAGGTCCTGGCAAGGGTGGGCCTTGACAGATGCACAAGCCTCCTGACCCCACCTTGACCTTACCATCCCCCCCACTTGATTATGACATCGATGTACAATATTTCTGCAATCACAGCATCGATCCCATGAGGGTTGGTGGCGGCTGAGGCCCTGGTCATGGCCCAGGAGCATGGAAGGGAGGTGGGAGAGGAGTGGAGGAGAGGCAGGTGAGGGGATGGTGAGTCGTTTGCTGCTCCAGGCAGCAGAACAGAAAAACCCAGGCACTCAGAACCTCTGCGCTAGGCTTACTCTGTGGGGCAAGCCCTGGGCAGCTGCCCCTCCTACTGGTGGTGGTGGGCTAAGTCCTGGCCTATGTCCATGACCTCAGGCCCCCTTGTGCCGCCGCCTCCAGGATGCCAGGACAGTTGAGGGCGCTTCAGCACAGGAACCCATGCTCGAGAAGCCACTGTGATAGGGTCTGGTACCTGCAGATGTAGTAAATGTGGGGTACGAGAGGAGACAGGGCCCAAGAAAGTGACCAGCACCCAGTTTTGATCCCACTGGGACAGAGGCATGACATGGGCAGACATTCCAGGTGTGTCCAGTGAAGTGCTGGTGGCCAGGCCTGAGAGGGGCTGTAAATCTGAGCCCTCCCCAGCCTGTTTGGGACTACACAGGAACAGGTGCCCAGAGCAGGTGATTTCTGGGGCCCTGGCCCAGGAGTGCTGAGCCTTGTGCCTTGTCACCAGTGATTATGGCCTGGGCCACATCTCCCACACACACGCAAGTGCCGGCAAAGTCACCCTGGCCGTGGGCGTGATGAATGGCCACACAGTAATGAAATGGAGACATCAAGGCGGGTGGCGGGAAGACGGAGTGTGGCGGACGGGCCGTCCCCACGCGGCGGCAACAAGAAGGATCGCCCAGCGGCCGGGGGCCGTCAAGGGAGAAATTACACATTTACTCTGCCTTTTTCTTACTGCGACGGCGCCCATACATCACCACTGGGGCCGGGACAGGACACGCCGGCCAATTTCCAGCATGAATTATGGGACTGAGAAGCATCGAGACCAGGCTTCCTGCCGGCCCAGCTTCACCCAGCCCAACTTGAAGCTGGGGATGCTGTCGCCAGGGCAGGGGAACCCCATCCAGGGCCTATGGCCCTGCACCTAACCCTGCATCCCACCCCACCCTTGTAAGAGCAACTATGGGCATGGAGGGGAAGGAGCTGGGGCCCATCTAAATGTCTTCTCTTCCTCCCTTTAGATGACTGCAAGAATATTGCCAACATCATGAAGACACTCGCGTATCGAGGCTTCATCTTCAAGCAGACATCGAAGCCATTCTGATTGGCCGAGGACGGGATGGGGCAGGACAGGGTAGCTGCTTGGCCCAGCCCAGAATCCTCTCCCTCACCAGAGGAGAAAAGGGGGAGTGGCACAGCCCTGCGCCCAGAGTGTCCCCCAGCTGCCCTGTGGGCTGGTGCCCTGGGCGAGCGCTTGGCCACTTGGCCCCTCTGGAGCAGACATTTTGTGCCCCCAACCCCACCCCTCAATCTCAGCCCAGTATTAGCCCGTCCTGTTGTGGGCCTGGGCTAGGGGGACCCAGGCACTTGCCGCCTCCTCCCTGGTACACAGGCTTCTGCTGGGGCCATCCAGCCCCCCTGCGCCCCCTCCCATCCATAGTGCATGGTGTGTGGTGCCCCCAGGGCTCCAGGACAGATCAGGCCCCACCTTGTGTCTACCCCCATCCCCGCTGTGAACGTGCCACTGAATAAAGTCGGGGAAACGAGGCCCTGGGTGTGCTTGCAGAGCCATCTTTGTGTAAGGCTGTGGCCATACTAATACTGTCAGTACCTGAAGGCGGTCGGAGCGCACTGTAGGCTGCCTCTAGGCACGAAGCCATCAGCGTGTAGCTGGCCACCACTGCAGCACCCCGACGCCCTCGCTGAAGACACACGACTATGAGCACAAGGCTCTGCATGAGGCTGCTGGTATCTGAAGCCACTGCTGGGTGCCAGGCCACCTTGAGTATAAGGCTACCGTGTTCAAGGTGCAGGGTTTAGGCAACGCTGGCAGCGAGTGGTTAGGGGTTAGAGGCCATTAAGGGCCAGAACACAGGCACGCCCCAATGGCCACCTCTGGGCAGAGGTGGTACAGATCCCCACCTGGCCCACCCTCCCATCTGGGGGCACTAAAGTGCAGGAAAGGAAGCAGAAGCAATCCAGTCCAAGTCAGCAACTCTATTTACACCACAGCACCACCCACGCTCTGCTGGCCTCTCATGGCTTCTTGGCTTTCTTCACAGAAGATGAGCTGGATGCCGATTCCCGTCGCTTCCTCTGAGGAGACACAGGAGGTGTGGAGGTCAGTGGTGCCCAAGGCCTGACTCAGGCTTGGTGCATGTGTTTCACACTCAGGAAAAGACAGTTCCCACTGTCAACCCACTCCAGCCCTCGGAAGTGATCTTTCCCACTGCAGGCACTAGAGGGAGTGGGGCCTGTATGCACATATGCATGCTCGAAGAGCCCAGGGCATGCTCTTACCGAATTGGGTGTGAGGGGTGCGCCCACCACATCGATGATGGTGTCCTTGGTGGGGTCAGGGCCAAGTCCAGGTTCAGACATTACTGGTTCAGCAGAGGCTGGGGCTGGGCCTGCTGCTGGTGTGGCGGGGCCCCCCAGCACGCCCGCCCGGGCCAGTGCCTCATGCCGGTGCCGCAGCATCTGTAGCTCATATTCACAGTTGGCGCAGGCCTGCTTGAGCTCATAGAGCAACACCAGGTCACTGCGCAGCTCGTTGAACATGTGCACCAGCTCCTCTGTGGGGGTCGGGCTCAGCTCTACAGGCAAGGCCACACCAGGCTGTGGTCAAAGGCCTGCAGTGTGGACTGCCCTCCCCTGCCCAGCCTTCATCCACAGCCCCCACACTCACCGACACCAAGCTCCAGCAGCATCTGCTCCAGGGCCTTGATCTTCTTCTGACCCACAGAGCTGGGCAGCTTCATCTGCAATGACCCAGGCAGCTAACCCCTCTCTCCCGCAAGAGGCTTAGGGGATGGAAGGGGCTAAAGGCAACTGGGGGCGGGGGTAACCCCTGGAGGTAGCAATGGGCCAGAAAAGGAAATACCAGGAAGTGGAATATAGTGAAAGCTGTGACCTCAGCCTGGCCACATCTGCCTAAGACCCTGGCAAGGCCACCTCTCTTTACAGCCACTCTGCCTATTGCTCCAGCCCCCCTTGGCTGCAGCACTCAGGCCAGCTGGAACCCAGGGCCCAAACAACGTACCCGCTGGCTCCGCAACGTGACCCCTGCAGACTTGAAGTCTGGAAACTTGATGCCTGCAGTCTCGGGAACGGCCTGGGGAGAGAGTTATGGAGACCAAGGTGTAGCAGGGAGTACACCCAGGGTCAGTCCCTGCACTCCACTGGCTCTAGGTACTGTGAGAGCTCCCCACTCAGGGTGGGGCCCTAGCAGGCAACCCCTCCACCCTCAGCTGGGCTGATTCAGCTTCCGCACCGGCTTCTCAGCCTCCTTTTTCTGGGGCAGTTTTTTCTTGGGGGCCTTGCGTTCCGTGCGCCGCTGCTCTGCAGTGGTGTCTGCCGCTGTGATCAGCTTCTGCAGGTCCTGGCTGCGCTTCTCCCGCTCCTTCTTCCTGGCCTCGATCTTGCGCAGCTCCTGTAGCAAGTACTCCTCCTCTGCCACCTGGGAAAGCAAGAGATGCTGAGAAGCCTGTGAGGGCAGCTGGGAGGGAGGGGGGACAGGGAGGTGAAGAGTGCTGGGCTGTCTGCAAGGGAAGCTGAGGGAAGGCACGGGAGGAAGGTGAAGGAGAGCAGGAATGGGGTGGGGGTGGGAAGTGGAGAACAAGGCAGGTGAGGGTATGGAGGATGGAAGCAAATGCACAAGAGGTTTGGGGCTTCAAGGAGAGCTGTGTGGGGCTCGGGGCTGACCTGCTCTGGGGTCCGGTTGTAGAGACGCTCCAGCTGTTCCTTCCGCCGTCGCTCATGCCCAGCATCAAATACTGGTATCTTGAGGTCTGTGCCTGGCACGGCCCGTACATTGGCAAGCTTAGCACAGATGTGGTAATACCGCTCCTTCAGGTCCTCCACAGAACGCTTCTGAGGATCAAGATATGTTGGGAATAACCACTTGGGCACACGGAAGGGACAGCTGCACACACATGCAAATGCACACCAGCTCACCTTGAACTGCTGGTGGTCATACCGGTCGTGGATAACTACAAAACGCAGGTCAAAGCGGCGGCTAAGGTCAAAGAGGTGGTCGGTCTCTGCCTTAGTCCAAGCGTCGTCATGGAGGTAGAGCTGGTACTCTTGCTCTGAATACACGGGCACCTGCACAGTCTACTGGCACAGAAGGACACAGTGGGACATGCCCACGTCAGGTCACGTCCAGTGGGCTCTGACCCCGTGACCAGAACCTCTCCCGTTTATTGCCAATCCCCGAGCTGGACAAAAGCAGATCCTCTGCCTGTGCCTCTGCAGAGGGCAGTCTGGGGTGACGAAAGCACCTTTATACTTGACTAGAGGCCCTAGCACGCTTTGGGCTGTAGCCTGCCTGACTCGCTCAAGAGCAACTTCACCCTGTCTTCAGCTCCAGAGCCTGGTAACAGGCCACATGCTCCTGCTGCATAGAAAAGGTGAGGGTGCACTTGTAAGCACGTCTGTGGAGTCCAAAGGTCAACTCTGGAGTTGGGCAGATGGCTAAATACACCAGTCACTCTTTATGCAACTCTTGCCTGGAGCACTACTGCCACCAAGTGGTGACAGTGGGATTTGCCACTCCCCCAGAGCTCCCCAAGGTCAAGCAATCTGAGACAGTGCCTGAATCCCAGTCCAAACATAAGCAACCCCTCCAACACCCCTTCCTACCCTAACCTACGCCCCATTCCTGATGCCTCCCTTAGAGGTAAACAGCACCATCACAAGCTGGGCCTGTCTGTCAGAGACTCAAAGTCAATGCTAGACCAGACCAGGGAAGTTTCTGTTTAACACAATACCAACTCTTTCTAGCCGCCTCTTCAACACCTACTGGAGGTCCCAAACTATCCCTGGGGACTCAATATGCTCAGTACTAAACTCATCACGCTCCCTCAAACTTACATCTCCAGTCCAGGCCTCAGTCAGAGTCACCATTACCCAATCCAGCTGCCCAAACTGGAAACCTGGGAGCCATCCATCCATTCATATATCTATATCTCTTTATCTCTCTCTCTCTCTCTTTCTCTCTCTCTCTCTCTCTCTCTCTCTCTCTCTCTCTCTCTGGATGTCATACTGGGGATTGAACCCAGGGATATTCTACCTCCTCTATACACACCCAGACCTTTTTTTATTTTTTATTTTGAAACAGGGTCTAACAAAGTTGCCAAGGCTGGCCTCAAATCTGTGATCCTCCCGTCTCAGCTTCCCAAGTACTAGGATTACAAGCATGTGCCCCCATGCCCAGCATCTTTTAACTTCTACCTCTCACCAAATCTATGACTACCTTCAAAATCCCTTTCTCCACTGCCACATCTGGGGCCAGACCAGCCTCATCACTTGCCTGGATCAGAGAAACAGCCTTCCTCCTCTGGTCTCTCTGCCTCCATTCAATCCTCCAGTCAGTTCTCCACCTGCAGCCAAGCTCTGACCTCTGATTGGTGCTACTTAAAGGGCAGAGTATAGGCCAGTGCTGTTGGCACACTGTCACCACTGGTCTGTGGTCAGAATGGAAATTGAGAGGAGGCACTGAAAACCTTTTACACAGTAACTGTTGCTGCTGAATGTAGTGTGATGAAATGTGGACTTGTTTTGTCTTCTCTTAAAATTTTATTATCTTTGTCAGTCTTTGATGGGCTGGAAATATTTTTTTAAAAATCTTTCTGCAGCTGGGAGTAGTGGTGTACACTTGTAATCCCAGTACTTGGGAGGCTGAGACAGGATCACAGGTTCAAGGACAGCCTCAGCAAGTAGTGAGACTATCATCAACCTAGCGAGACCCTGTTTCAAAATAAAATAAAATAAAATAAAATAAAATAGGGCTAGAGATGTTGCTTGGAGATAGAATGCCCCTGGGTTAAATCCCCAGTACCACCACCAAAAAAAAAAAAAAAAAAAAATCCTTCAGCACAGATAATTTGAGATGCATATGGTACTATGGGCTGAACCCAGGGGCATTCTACCTCTAAGCTACACCCCCAGCCCTTTTTTATTTTTTTGTTTTGAAATAGGGTTTTGCTAGGTTGCTGAGAGTCTCATGACATTGCTATGGCTGTCCTCGAACCTACGATCCTCAGGTCTCAGCCTCCCAAGTACTGGGATTACAGGTGGGCGCCACTTTACCCAGCTTAGAACATACATCTTACCATGTCATGCATAAACCCTCAAAGTCTCCCACCTCCAAGATAAAATGCGTTCTAGATAGTTCACAAACTCCTCACGAGCAAGGGTACCTAGTTCATTTCTTACCTTTAGGTAACAATGAATATCCACTGTATTGGTTGGTGAACACATGAGTGAGTGACCTGGCCTCATGCAGCCTCTGTCCCTCATGGGCCCTAAGTTCCAGCCAAATGACTAGCAGTTTCTGGAACATACCAGGCTCTACCCCTCATCTCTGTTCTTGCCTGAAATGCCTTCCCACTTCCATAGTCCTTCTACCTAGGTAACCTTCACATCCTTTTGATCTCTTCCAGGCACCATCTCTCTGGCTTCCCAGGCTTGGTTACATATCCCTCCTATGCATTTAATTCCATTCAATTTAGAAAAGCCCCAAACTCAGGAATGGTTTAGTCAACCCAGCTCTCAAGGCACTCACAGTCAAGTGAGGAAGGCCCCCCATTCAACACATTTATCATGGACCTGCTACACCCATGCTGGGGACATAGTGCTAAGTAAGACAGATAGCGGTCTTCGCCTCTCAAAGCTCACAGTCCAACTGAAAAAATAATTATCTTAATACAGTGTGGCGAGTCTGATCAAAGGTATGCCCAGGGTGTTAACAAATGACATCAGATCCAGCCTGGGGACAAGAGTCGGTCAGAGAAGAGGTAAATGATGCCTGGTTCAGTCTAAGGTTAAGTAGAAGTGAGCTAGTGAGGGGAAATGGGGGAGAGAATCCTAGGCAGAGGAGGCAATATGAACACAGCCATGAGGCGAACACCAGCCTGTGTGTGGGCCAGGCGGGTATGGACACACAAGTCAGCAGAAACCAGCTGCTACGGGCCTGTGTGCCCTGCTACGGACACTAGAATTCATCCTCAGGATGAGAGGAGCCAGTAAGGTTAGTTTTACAGAGAAGAGTACAGGTCATATTTCTCGTATCAAAGACCACCCTGGCAGGACGAGGACGGAGGGGTGAAACGAGCCTGGGAGGCAGCTGGCCGTTTTAGCAGTAATGCAGGAGGGAAGTGGAAAGGCTGAATCAAAGCAGCGCCAGTGGAAGGCAGTGGGAAGGAAGGGCAGAGACTGAGGCTTCAGGCGACAAAAACCACAGGGACTGGGTGTGCAGGGAGAGGGGAGATGCTGCAATGGCTCCTGGGTTTCTGCCTGAGCAAGGGAGTAGATGGGAGCCACTGACTGAAAGTGGGAGGAGCAGTATTGGAGAGGAAGTTAATTCACTTAACTCTGACTTCACTCTCTGCCCCACAGTCTCCCAGACCTTTCTAGACTCAAATCTGATCCTGACATTACTCTGCTTAAAATCTGTCAGTAGTTTCTCAAAGACATCAGGGCAGAGCTCAAATTCTTGAGCCCGGTTGCCAAAGCCACTCCCGAGCTGGGCCAGCTTCACTGCTCAGGCCCCATGTTCCCCCATGCCCCACTGGGCCTCATCAGCATGGAAATACCCACAGCATACACAGGGCCCTTTACATTTTTTATTTATGCCTTTTCTCATGCTGTTCCCTCTGCCTGAAAAAGTCACCACATTGCCTTTCCACCTGGTGACATCCTTCAGCGCAGCTCAGACCTAACTACTCCAGGAAGCTTCCATGACCTTCAGGTCCCCCCAGTAGAGCGTGTAGCCCACCAAACTGTAATGGCCTCTGCCTCTCCCCAAATGTGGAGTTTTCGAGAGGAGACATTGTGTCTGATTCATTTTCATGCCTTTGGTGCTCAGGCCTCAACTGGGTACAGGGCAGTATTTATTAAATACACAATTGACATTCTTTTATCTTTGCCTCAACCTGTCTCATCCCGTCTCCCTCCCACTGCTTCTGGTGCCTCACCTCTTGGCTGTCCCTTCTCAATTTTGGGTCTCCAGCTTCTCCCTTCACTGCACCTGAGGGGCCTGAGGACAAAAACCTGGTTTGGGATGTAGGGAGTGATGGATTCACCTGTGCCCACGCTCACACTGAGAACCACTCAGGGTAAGGTGTCCAGGTACAGTTGGATACGCTGGGCTGAGAGAAGTCAGGACTTGCAGTCCTGGGTCTAAGCCCCTAGTGCTTTTAAGGTTCGAACTCTAGACTGTTGTTCCAGGCTGCAGCACCTGTGAGGCTAAACTGTACAGTGGCTTCGGTCATGGGCTAGGAGATCCTGGCTCAGTCTAGCTCTGTCTTTGCCTGGCTGGGTGAGTCTGGGTAAGGCCCCACTCTGGCTAGACGTCAATAATGCAGACCAAAGATAATTCAGCTTGGATTAGAGTGCTGACATAGAGGATGAAGAATGGAGACAGAGATGTGACTTATTATCAAACAGAATCAGTAGGACTTGATGTGTCACTGAGGTCTAGCTCAAATGCCTCCTCCTCAGAGAGGCCCTCCCTGACCACCCTATTTAAAAGCAGGCTTCCCTTATACCTACAAATTCACTCTTTATCTCATTTCATATCCATTTATATCTTGGTTTCATTTTATTGTTGGCTTTTATCTGAACGAATCCAACTTATTTTATTTCCTTACATGTTTGTTACCTGTCCTCCCCTACCTTATTATTATCATTATTATTATTATTTTGGTACTGGGGATGAAAGTCAGGGGCATTCTATACCCCAGCCCTATTTTATTCTTTTATAAATCTTGAAACAGGGTCTTACTTAGTTGCAAAGGGCCTCACTAAGTTGCTGAGGTTGGCTGTGAACCTGAAATCCTCCTGTTTTAGCCTCCCAAGTACTGAGATTACAAGCATGCACCACCATGCCCAGCTTTCCCCTACCTTCTATTTATTTTTTATATTTATTTATTTATTTTTGCAGTACTGGGGATTGAACCCATGGGCATTCTACCTCCGAGCTACACCCCAGCCCTATTTTTTTTATTCTTTATTTTGAAACAGGGTCTTACTAAATTATGGAGGGCCTCACTAAGTAGCTGAGGCTGGCTGCGAACCTGTGATCCTCCAGTCTCAGCCTCCCAAGCACTGGGATTACAAGCGTGCACCACCACGCCCGGCTCCTTCTGTTTATTTTTAATTTATTTTGTGTGTGTGTGTGTGGTACTGGGGATTGAACTGAGGAACATTCTACCGCCAAGCTACACTCCCGGCCCTATTTTATTTTTTATTTAGAAACAAGGTCTCATTAAGTTGCTGAGAACCTTGCTAAGTTGCTGAGGCTGGCTTCCAACCTGGGATCCTCCTGTCTCAGTTTCCCAAGTACTGGGATTACAGGCATGTGCCACCACACCTGATTTCCCCTACCTTCTTTGTCCTGTTGTTGAGAGCTAAGGGAGAAGGCTAAGTCAAGGATGACTCTCAGGTTTCTAGTATGGGCAACTGGGTGGGCACTGGTGCCATTCACTGAGATGGGGAACAGGTGTGGGGGAAGGGAATAGAGGAAAGATGAGTTCTGTCCAAGAGTACCTACTTGATGTGAGGTGCCTGTGGGGCATTCAGAAAGAGATGTCAGAAAATGAGATATGTGAGAACCACTGTTCTGGATTGGAGATACTAAGTTGGGGGTCACTGGATAAATGAAGTCACAGGGTAAATGAGACACACTAAGGAGAAGGCAGGCAGTGGGAAGAGTAAAGTACTTAGGATACAGCTCTGAGGAACAGCGGTATTTGAAAGGCCAAGAGAAGCCACCAAAACCCAACGTTCAGGGAATGACAGGATTTCATGGGCACCCACAGAGTCCTACTGTGCATATATCTCACATGAGGATTGAATGGATAACCATGATTGGGCCTGAGCATGCCTGTAGAGCCAACCCTAGGAGACTGGAAAGCTTGTACAAGTGGCTCAGACAGGTGGGCAGCATTGGCCTGTGTCCAAATAGTGATAGCTCACCTTATTGAACCTGGCGAAGGGGTAGTCCTTGCCCTCCTCTGCTGCCCGTCGCCAGTGGAAGAACATAGCTCCATCCTTGCGGGCCGGGTTGGTGAATGGCATCCACTTCCAGGGCCGCACCTTCTTGGAGCCCAACTTGGCCTTCACTGTGCGGTAGCCCTGACCAGTGTCACTGGGTAGCAGTGGGGGTGCATCCCTGGCAGTGGGGTTTAGGGAGGTAGGTTAGAATCAGAAAGTGTAGAGAGCCTCTGGGCCTAAGGAACGGATCTACCCTTGAGCAAGGAAGTCATGTCTGGAGCAAAATGTGAGCTCCTCCTGTATCCTGCTCAGCACGCAGGAGCTTGGGCTGGGGAAGGGAGGTGGGGAGAGAACTGGAAGAGAAATCCAAGAGTTAGGGACATGGCAGGTAGGTCAGGGGTCAGAGAATGGGGGACTTGGGATTCTAATACTTGCTTCTTGTCAGAGTAGAGCAGTGCATAGACCTCACGGTGCATGCCCTCAGGTCTCTTGAAGGTCAGTGTCTCAGAGGACTTTTTGGACTTTTTCTGAGGAAGGAAACCACAGAAAGGAACCAGAGCCTAGACCTGCTTTCCTGAAAAGTCTTTAACCCAGCATAATGACACACAGACAAGTTATAATGACACATAATGATACACAATAAACGGAAAGAAACCCACTCACAAGCTCATCCCCAGTCTGGGCAGGTCATTCCCCTTGCCAACCCTACATCATCTAGGTAGACCCTTGACCTGGCAGAGTAGAAAATCCTTTCCCCACCCCTCAGACTGTCACAATGGCTTCATCTCCCCCCACCCAGTAACTTAAAAGTATCTCACTCTCTTGGTCCCCACTATCTCCCCCAGTGTCCCACCTCCTCCATCATCTCACCAAGGATGACATATTCTGTTCCACTATGTCACATCTTATTATCATGCATCTCACTAGAAGTATAGCACCCCATCACTTGCCCCATCTCTCTTCCTTCACTCCTTCATTGCTCCCTACTGGTTGCTCTCCGGTGCCCCCCTTACCTTGTCCGGGTTGATAATGTCCTTCTTGCTTATGGTCCCGGAGGCTGCATCCCCCTCTGGACCCCCGAGTTCTAAAATGTCCCGTACGTCCGCGCCCGTAGCCATCGCGCCAAAGATGGGGCAGCACCCCGAGGTCAAGGGTCAGTGCCTGAAGAGGGACCAGGCTCAGGTCGGGGGGCGGGGCCACTCCAGACCAAGTGGGGGCGGGGTGAAGAGGCGGGCCGCGCGGAAGGTGATCTCCGTCAGATCGGGGTTCTGCCTGCGTCCCGCTGCTTGGATGTCCCTAATGGCCCTATCAGTCTCTTTGCCCTCACCCTCCGCGTGCCCGTACACCTGGGTCTCCGGCTGCGGCCCCCGCTAGGGCTCCCCTATCTCTGCAAAGCCACGGACAGAAACTTCCGGTTGTGCGCGTTAGAAATGCGGCCCACAGAAACACTTCCGGTCTGTGCTTGGAGGAAACGAAACCGGGTGGCAACCCATGGTGAAAGCTACTGTCCGCGCTGCGCCTGTGACAGTCCTGTGCTCCCGCTAGTCCTCGCTTGGTGGTGCGCTGTCTACTTTCTGGCATTTGCCTTGTGTGTCGCTCCATTGCATCTCGGGAAGCGAGAATAGAGCAGTTTTGTGACAATTTGTTGTCTCTTAATTCCTCTGAACCTGTTTCATGTGCAAAATGGAAATTGTATCTGCTTTAAATGAAATACCAATAATCATGTAAAACAACACAGTGCCTGGGACATTTAATGTTTTTAATTAAATGAATTAATGAGTGATTGCCCGTGTTCATTAGGTGCTGATAGGTACCAGGCACTGTGCTCAGTTTAGCAGTAAAGAGATAAACTAGGCAGGCCAAGATGGAGCCTAGACCCTCACTTGCACCTCCTCTGACCGAGGTGGCCATGGGTCGAGGCCTCTGGGGCATTCCTAGAGACCAGCGTCCTAAAATTTCGCTAGTCCAGGAGCTAGCTCCACTAGTTTGAGTTACAGCGAGGCCCAAGACATAGCCCAGCTAGATTATCCCTCAAGGGAAGAAACTTGCTGATCTCCCTGGAAAGAGAGAAAGGAGATCCTGAGGAAGGACAGAAGTGATAGGGGAAGCAGCTCCCAGCTTCAACTTCTGCAAACCAGCCTACAACATGGAGGGAGGACACATGGGCAATTACTGTGGGGTGTGGAGTGGGGCTTGTTAAGGCATTATTCTATGTTCCCGCATCTCAGGTGTCCTATATATGGGATGCCAGGATATGATGGGTTTAAGGATGACAGACCTTAAGCCAAGACTTGCCAAAGATCCCTACAGGGACTAGAGGAACAGACAACCTGCACAAATTAAATATAAATGTCATAGCCTGGATGGGACAGGGGATACAACAGCTGTAGCCACAAGCCTGGCTGGTCCCAAAACTTTGGAGAACTAGGCCTAGAAATGGCATCAAAAGAAGGTCCAAGAAATCCCCAGAGAAGGCCGGGGGGGGGGG
>PVJS01045215.1:0-16328 GCA_004027185.1 Glis glis
GTTCCCATCCCGTAAGAGCCTATACTACAAGTTATATGGCTGTTATTCCATTCTGACAACATTTAGAATATCCTATGCTACTAGCATGGATTTGTTACAATTCTAAACAAAACTGATTGCTTTCTTTCCAAAATTAAACTACAATAGTATTTCCCGCAGTCAAGCAGTGTTTTCCCAACAGAAAAACAAACCAGTTGAGTGTATTTAATTTTATTATTGTTATGAAGGAAATAATAAAAGAAGGGTGCTGTATTTCTAATTTGTATTCAAGCAGACTACTCAATGATACCACTGGAAAAGATGTGTATTAAAGTTACATTAAGAGCTAATTTAAGTAATGGGAATTACTTAAATTTCCTTTAAGTACAAATTTGCCCATAGGTACAATTTACAAGAATATTTGTGAGCTTTTTCACTCTGTGGCATGATTTGGCTGACTTGGAGAACATCAGGGAATCACTTTTTGAGAGCCCTCTTAGAAGTCAAACATCCTTTTTCTAATCTTTGGAATTGAGAAAACAGGTTTGTTTGTTTGTTTGTTTGTTTGTCTTTCAATATTATTGGATCCATAATCTCATAGTGGTATTCATTCTACAAACCCTAAGCCTTATGTGGCTCACAGAGTATTTCTGCTGCTTTCTGCTAAGTCACATCATGGAGTCAGAGAACTTCCTTTGAATCGTGATGTAAGACTTGACCTGGAAAATGGGAGATTTAAAACAGTCATCTCAACAGACACAGATGGATTCACACCAAGGCAAGTAGGAGGAATTCATGAAGCCAGCTGTCTAGAAATGAATGACAGATTCTCCTTCGCTGATCTCTCCTTCAATCTAAAATAATACTCCTCAGATCATAACTTCTATTTAGCTGTTTTGATAAATTTAGTTTTAAAATTTACCACCCAAAACTATCATTGTGCATTACAGTAATGAGGGTGAATTCATCAATGGCTCCTCTAGGATCCTGATGATAAAGAGGGGAAAAGTGATCTTCAGAGATTTAGGACAGGCAAGGTGTTGTAAAAAATAGAACATGAGATTTAGAGCCAGTCATGAGTGGCATTCTCATCTTTGTGACTTACGGACTCTGTAATCTCAGGTTGCTCATTTGTTCTATGAAGCCAATGTAAACTTTTTTTTTTTTGCGGTACCGGGGATTGAACGCCTGGGTGTTCTACCTCCGCGCTACGCCCCCCGGCCCTATTTTTTATACTTTATTTTGAAACCGTGTCTCACAAAGTTGTGGAGGGCCTCACTAAGGAGAGAGAGAGAGAGAGAGAGAGAGAGAGAGAAAGAGAGAGAGAGAGAGAGAGAGAGAGAGAGAGAGAGGGAGGGAGGGAGAGAGAGAACGAGAGAGCTGAGGCTGGCCACGAACCCGGATCCTCCAGTCTCCGCCTCCCAAAGTACTGGGATTATAAGCGTGCGCCACCACGCCCGGCTCAATGTAAACTATACAGAGATGCTATTAAGAATCAGTGATGTGATGCATGTAGAAAAATTAGCATAGTGGTGGTACCCAATAATTAGAAGCTATTAGTCATTTATAACGTGGCTGATCCATCTTATCACTTAGTATCTGTTGTTTTGCCTTAGATATACAATAAATGAAAGATGAAACCACTGATTTCTAGTGAGTTCCTGTTAATCAAATAAGTGCTTTCATACTGAAAGCAGTTAGCATGTAAATCCATAAGTGAAAAATAAATGTTTTAACCTGGTTCACTCATTAAAAAAACTGACAAAATGAAACATTTCAAATAAAAGGCTACTGATATTCTTGAAGCAATTCCAGTTTTATTTAAATGAGTGGAAAGTTATGGAAGATATTCTTCTTTTGATTTTCATTGGCTTCTATTTTATTTTAAAAAGAACCATGCAGTCATAGTATTTAGAGTTGGAGATGAGCCTTCGAGATCTTTAATCAATCCCTTTATTTTATAGATAACTAAACTGAGGCCTGGGGAGAAAGAGTGACTTGCACAAGATCATAACAGCAAACCCAATATTAGAAATCAAGTCACAGCAATCTCAAGGCAATCTTCTTTATTCTACATTATCCTGCATAAATCAAATGTAAGGTGTAGTGATATGCTTTGGTGCTTTAAAACAGATTCTGTGGTGAGTTTTATGGAACAAAAGATATCTTGGATCAGTGAAACTCAAGGTAAGAAAGAATTTATGTCTCATTCAGTGAAAATTTTAAGGGAATTAGTAAATTTAACATTGCCTTTCTTCAACTCCTTGGCATAAAAGCAATGAGTTCTTCTACCATAAATACTAAGGTCTTAACAAAATTATTAGTAATAAGCACGGGTTGTTTCCAAGGTAATGGCAAATGGTCTCTTCAGAGATAAAAAAACTATTCTTCCAAATGAGCTTTGTTTTTTGAAGGTATATTGGAACATTCAAATGTATTCTTCTTCAAAGATAGTGGTTAACCTCAGAATACAGTAACTGGGTGACTTTGAGGAGGTATTACTTGCGTCTAAGTTTATACTGCTGCTCACCTTATGATACTGATAGTAATTACATAGTTATTAAAGGAATTAGTTGACATAGTACATGTAAAACACTTAAAATATAAAATAAAATAAGAATAAATATAATTGTTCTGAGTATCATCATTGTTATTTTTACACACTAACAAAAACAGATAGTATTTATAGGTAGCAATATTAGATTCTACCCTCTCTCCTCCTTACACTTCGTGAGTATGGCTCCCCCAACTCAAGACCCTCTGTCATCTCATTAAATAGTGCTATGCAAATATTTTTGTTAATCAACCTCTGTGCTTCTTGCTATTTGACTTGTTATTGGTTTCAGCACTTCAAAAGAAATTGACAGTTAATACTCACGATTGCTTCAATAGAATCTCAGTGTTATATGAATGGCCTCCTACCCCTTTCCCTTTGTAGGTTTCCAAATCTGCTAGCCCCTCCTTCACCTGGAAATCAAGGTGAAGATAAGATAGGAAAGCTTGTTAGGGATATGAATAAAATAGAAATAAATTTAGCAAGGCATGGTGGCACACACCTCTATGCCCAGTACTTGGGATGCTGAGACAGAGGATCACAGGTTCACAGTGATCCTCAACTTAGAAAGACCTCCTTACCTTAGAAAGACCCTCAACAACTTAGCAGGACCCTGTTTCAAAAAAAAAAAGGGTTGGGAGTGTAGCTCAAAGATAGACCACTCCTGGGTTCAATCCCTAGTAAAACACACACACACACACACACACACACACACACACACACACAAAGAAATAAATAAACAAATAAATAAATATTAACTTAATATAGTATGTTCCCAGGTTTCTGTAAGAATATGATTTCATTTGCTTTAAATCATTGCATGTAACTTCTTGGTTTTTATAGAAAAAATAACAAAAATGAATTGAGAAAATCTTTATTGTATTCTCCATCACTTTAGAACAGGGCCTCATATAAAAAGAACTACATTAATATTGTTGAATTAGTAGATAAAAAAAAAACAAAGCAACATGGAAAATTTGAGTTGTCAGTAAAACATTCACAACTGTAGCATTTCTTTTTGCTTCCCCTTACACATCTTTATTGCCAAAATCCGAATGGATGGGACTCGTTTACTTGCCAAGACTTACAGCGTGTATACAACCCTTTGTCACCTCTAAGTGGACAATTATTGGATCTTCATCATCCACATGGCTGTAGCTGATTACCCTGGAGGTTGTGCTAAAGATAGTTCACTTTTCAATGTATTAACAACAAACTCAGAACACTGGACAAACAATTCACTTCTCAACACAGTACTTGTGTTCTCCTGATACAGTATACTCTCAAAAGTTAAATCTTTCTACAAAAAGCCCAAATTCATGACTACAATTACATCAGAAAACAGATGGTCACAGAGTATAAAACTCACATCATTTTTTAATTTTCCAGACTCATTTCCTACTCTATCCTTCTATGCTAAAAGCTGCAGTTAGAGTTGACTATTTCTAATAGTATTGCCTAAATTAGATTGTCAGAATATTTAGAAAAAAAAAAGAAAAGAGTAGCACAGACTGGTAAATATTATTTATCTGGTAAATAATGTTAAGCCAAGTTAATTGGAAATAAATTAGGTTTGATTCCAGAAATAGCAACAAAATCAGCATAATTTACAACTAATTTATGTCTCTTTTTGTGTATGAGTGTGTGTGTGTGTGTGTGTGTGTGTGTGTGTGATGTGCTGCTGAGGGTTGAACCCAGGGGCATTCTATCTCTGAGCTATACCCCCCAGTCCTGTTTATTTTTTATTTGGAAACAAGGTCTCGCTAAGTTGCTGAGAGCCTTACTAGGTTGCTGAGGCAGTCTTTGAACCTGCGATCCTCCTGTCTCAGCCTCCCAAGAACTGGGATTACAGGTGTGCGTCACCATGCCCAGCTAGTTTAGGCCTTAAAATGGAAATAGAGCTATTTTTTAAAATTAGACCTATAAAGTAGGTTAAATAAAACTTGTTTTAAAAATGTATGTAAGTAATGAATTCTTTTCCCCACAAGCTTAGAGAAGAAACTTTAGAATTTTCCAGAAAGTTATAGAATTTTCACCAACTCAGAATGAAAAAATAAGTCTCTTAAATTGTGTGTAGTATATTCCTATCACTGTATACCTCAACATGATGTATAATTACAATGCATGATTAAAAATATAAAAATTATTAAACTCTACTACAAAAAATACTTTCTCTGATAAAATCAGATAGATGTATTCATTTTTTATTTGTTTTAACACATCAGCTTTAAGATAATTTCTTAACACAGACTGCAAAGACCCAGAGACCAAAGGCCCAAGAACCAGGAGCTCCAATGTCTGAAGACAGGAGTAGATGGGTGTTCCAGTTCAAGAAGAGTGAGTTTTCCCTTCCTGTGTCTTTATGTTCTGTTAGGGCCCTCAACAGACTGGATGATGTCCACCCACATTAGTGAGGTCAGTTTTTTTTTTTTCTTTTCCCCAGTTCACTGGCTCAAATGCTAATATTTTCTGGAAATACCTTCACAAACACACCCAGAAATGATGTTTTACCAGCTATATGAACATCCCTTCTTCCAGTCAAACTGACAAATATAATTAACCACCATACCTTGTAAGGGAAGGCAGAATACTAAGTTGAAGCCAATAACAACCAAAGGAGGGAAGAACCAGCTGTGATACATTATTCATCCCTGAGTATCAAGCTGCCACTATCTTCATGGCCTTGGTGATGTTTAACAACAACACTTAAATGATTGATAGTACGAACCCAGAGACCTTTGTCATACTTGCAGATCATATCCTTTAGAAACTACAGGTCAAACTAAAGTCAATCAGTTCAGTTTTGCCATGAGGAATCTCAAGGCCAATATTGTTTGCCAATTAAATCATGGAAGAAGTCATCTTACATTTCTATCAAATATTTTTTACAGTAGAAAAAAGCATGCTGTTTCAGGAAATCAAAGTAAAAGCCAACATAATCAGAGCTGGATATGTCACTTCTAAAGAAAACTGATACTTGAACTTATAGCTGAGTCTTGATTCTCAAAACAACAACATGCTTGCTATTTGTAATGGAGTAGGGAAAGATGTATTTACTCTAAATAAAGGGGAGAAAAATCTATACTTCCCTTTCAAAGAGTTCAAACACAGATTAACTAATTACACCACAAATCTCAATGGCAGCACAAATCACAATAGCCAAATTATGGAACCAACATAGGTGTCCATCAACAGATGAATGGATAAAGACACACAAAGCAATTTTACTCAGCCATAAAGAAGAACAAAAGTATGTCATTGGCAGGAAAATGGATGACACTAGAGAATATTATGCTGAGATCAGTCAGTTTCAGAAAGTCAGAGGTTGTATGTTTTCTCTCATATGTGGAAGGTAGAGAGAAAATAGGAAACAAAAAGGACTTCAGATAAATGAGAAGAGTGACCATTAGAATAGTGGAAGGGGATTGGGGAAGAACATGGGGAGGGAAAAAAGGAGAATTGATGAAGGAAGTAGTTCAAATGATGCTGTGTCTCTATATGAAGGTATCACTACCAATCTCACTAAAATGTACAGGGTGGGGAGAGCAGGATGGGATGCTCTAGAATACACATCAAGTACTATGTGCATGCATGTTTGTATCACTTTGAACCTCACTATGATCTACAATTACAATACACCAATAAAAGTATAAAAATTCCAATAATGAATTGTAAAAGTGTTTCATGGTCTTTGATAATTATATTAAGATAGAGGGAAATTTTTCTATTGGCAACATATAAGAAGTGAGACATATGGCTGTTTTGGTAGCAAGCTGGGTGACACACACGAACCTTCATGCTGACTGTGGATACTGCTCTCTGTTTCCAAACAGCCCTGCTGGCTGATATGCACCTGTGAAATCGAGTGTGCACCCAATTTAACCTCCCTGGACAGAATGAAACACTGAGAATGATAAGAAAGTTATGTGCATTTGTAAGAGATACACGTATGCTGTTGGAGTCTAATAGAAATATTTTAACCACTGGCCTGAATCCAATCTGCACAGTAATTTAATAGACTATCAACCACAAATGCAATCCATAAGGCAAGTAAATGGGTACCAAAAGCAATAGGTAATTTTCTTGGAATGGGATTGGCAGAATCAAACTAATCTATGTGAAAAAAGGAAGCTGCCCGGCAATATCATATAGTCAAAATCTCCAATAAGAAAGTGTAACCAATCATATCCTTATGATATATTGCTTTGGAAAAATTGTGACCAACACCATAGTCCCTAAAAATTCTGAAAGTCTTTTTTAAGTCACCAGGAATTTATTTCCTTTCTAGAATATTTATCTCATTAATAGAACTTGAAATCAGCATTTCTAAAGAAACTTGTAAGCATACATACACATTTAAATAATTCTTTTTATTCAAAGCAGCTTATTGCAACTTGTAACATTTGAATACTATTTTAGAATTTCATTTTTAGTAATTATTTTCAGAATAAAGAGCCATGCAAAGAAATTAATCACATGCAAGGAGCCATGTAAGGAAATTAATCCATGACTTTGTCATCATAATTCAGAGGACATAAATTCAGATGGTTTTGATTAGTCCCATTCTAACACCACTAGATAGAAATATTTAGATTAGGTATAAAAATATTTTTATAAGAGAAAAAATATCTAAAAGCTTCTGTAGAAGGAAGTCATGGAATGACTCAAAACCACGGTGAAACTCCCTTATTAAGATAGCCTGTAATGTCTAAAAAGACAGATGTAAACCAGATAGTCTGAATGTCTTTTCTAGCAGAGAATTAGAATCTTCAATATCACATACATATTATGTCCTATACATGGTATTTAACAAAATATTGCCCACTGTCTTCACTTGATAAGTGTGGTATTTTCTGTCAAAAATATGATGCTATGCACATAAATCCCCTCTAATGCTCTTTCCCTCCATGGATGCTCAGCTTTTTTGAAAGCGTGAAATAGAATAACCAAGAGCTTTTGGTTATATAGCAACGTTAATCTTATCATTAACAATACTAGATTGCTAACAGAACTAAATAAATGGGACGATAACTCCAAAAATCCAACACCATACTTTCTTCACTTATTCAAACAGCAAATAGGTATAATAACTTATGTGACAGTCAGTGCGTTCTAAATATTGAGATGCAGAAGTTATTAAAAGAGACAATGGCCTCTGACCTCATAGAGTTTGCATTCTTATGTGAGAGATAAATTTTAAACTAAGTTATACAAATGAATATATAATTAATTATTCTGATAAAGCCTGTGATGAAAAGGTAAAATACTTTGATCCAGAAAAAGGGAAGATCAAATTCAGATTGATGAAAGAAATACTTAATCTGAAATCTGAGTTCTGCAAACTCACTAGAACTTACCGGGTGGATGTCCGCTTTAGCAGAGAAAACAATGTGTAGAAAGGTCTGTCATGTAGGAAAGAGCATCCCATTTTCAAGGCGTTGAAAGGTAGGCAGTTAGGCAAAAGCTTCACTAATGAGGGGAACAGAAGAAATGAGGATGGAGAAGTGGCTGAAGGCCTGTAGCATACAGTGCTTGACAGAACATTGTTAAAAGGAAAACTTTACACACAAACAAAACAAAGAAACCTAAACAAAAGGGTAAATGTTTATTTGGAGTTAGTTTTCTGGCAGGTAATATTAAGGACCTTCGAGTAGAGTTCGGGAGCTCCTGTATGGCTGCCTGCTGCTGGGAACTGATCTGTGCTGTGTGTTCAGTCCACAGTCCTCCAAAAGTACTGCTGTGTAGAGCGCATTCCTCTGGAGATCCAAGAGCAGGAAGAGCAGCCCTCTGCATGGAGTGAAGTTGCGATGGATCTCTGTGAGACCACTGAAGGAGTTTCCCATCACCCCTACAGAAGCACTGAAGAATATTTTTCTATTGGTATATCCCACCCATGTGAACAGAATGGGAAACAGTTAATTTTTCTCATTAAATGTGAGGCAATTTAAGGAACAGATTTAAGATCAGTTACTCAGTGTGTAGATGTGTGAAAAGACATTGCTATACCTAGTGATCATTCTATTAATTGGAGTGTGAGTCTTTTTTTGTGGGGTTCTAGAAGGAAGCCTTCTACTCAGCAAATCAGTAGACGCAAAAGTTGAAAAAAATGGATGACAAGAAGCATGAAGCTATCATATTTGATGTCATTTTTTGTTCTTTTTCCCAAAAGGCTTATGCAGGGCTCATCTGGGAGGCTTTGTAGCCCCCAGTCCTTGAATGTGAAGTGTTGGCATATCTGGTGGTAATCTCTCATTCACTCTTCAATAAACAATATTGAAATACAAAGAAGCTTGTGTAAAAATTCAGTACTGCTGGCTTTAATTCATTTAATGTTTTTAATATAAAATGATCTAATATTTTTAAAGTAATAGTAATGGCTCTAAATGTTTTTCCTCTAATATTTTCCTTGTACAATTCAACCTTGAAAGTATCCAGCTTTTACTGTCTTCCACATTAATTTAAGTTATGATACACCTATTTCATTCATAGCTGGTATGCTTACGGTTGCAAATTTTAAACAATGGTTTTTTAAAACTTGAATTGTTCTGGTTAGGTCAAAAAGATTAGGCTTTGTATTTTCATTGCAAATTGTAATTGCTATAGACCCACACATAACATTTGAACTTTTAATTTTGCAATAATATTATGTGGTTAAAATTACTTACTGAAAATTTCAGTAAATGGTGTGATTGTCTTTTTCTTTTTGTATTAACCTCATAGCAGAAATGACTTGCTGTTGTTTCTTTAAATAATTTTTCTGAGGGATCTTAATAGGTTTCTGTTGAAACTTGAGGGTTAACATTTTTATAGTTTGTAATAAATTTAACCATGATATGAAAATGAATTTTATACACAGATCAGAATTTCAAATTAAATTTGTTTTCTTTAAAAATAAATAAAAGGAAATTTTTAAACAAATTAAATTTAGTTGAATTTATCTATGCAAAGAACAATCCATGAATCAGGCACACTCAAAACCAGAAGAGGTGCAGAGAGCTCTCAACAGCGATATGTGCAGCAAGCTTTTCTAGGCCAGACACAGAAGCAAAGTAGAGAAATCATCTGATTGGCTAGAGCCAGGCTTCTTTCTTACTTGGACATGATCTGATCAGTTGGCTACCTGTGATGGCTGGCTGAAGTTTGGCTGCTTGTGCTGTTTGTTATACTCCTAAATCACATGTCAGTTTGTTTACATGCTAAGTTAGGTTTCAGTTGAGAGTAGGAATCCAATGTATGGAGGCCATTTTAGGTCAAAAAAATTAACATTGCATTAATGATTTGGGCTCTTTTTTTTTTTTTCTCTTAATACATGGGAAACCATTGAAGGGTTTTAAGCAAGGAAAGGACATGGCCAAACTTAATTCATGAAAAGCTCACTCTACCCCTGGGAGTAGAGAGGAAGGATGTGGAGTGTGGGGATGGATTATAAGGAACCAAGAGTGCTCGTGACACTATTGCAGAAGCTCACCTCTGACATAGTTTCAAGCAGGACTTGGACGGTGACAGTGGAAAGGGAAAGAACCGGGCAGCTCTAAAGTCTTGTGCGATATTATAGTACACATTCACTGTCGCAACAAAAATTAAATATCAATTGCTTCTTTTGGAATATATTTACAAGAAATAATTTAAATGAAACCTTTTATAGTAATGGTTTACAGAAAGCAGAATAGGGCAGCCGAATTTATAGAACTAATCACATTTCCCTACCATTGGAGCTCGCTAATCCCTAGATTACCATCTGATGAATACAGGTTCATGTCAAAGGTTTCTATTGTGATTAGTATCCCACTAGGTGGGAATACGTTCTGAATTTGCCAATTCACAGAGAATTTACTTTCATCTGGTTACTGTTATCTGAGGGCTTAAGGGAATAGCTGCAAAGAGAATATGCTTCATTGGATAAAAGGTAAAGCCAAACAAATTATTTACTCATAAGTAAATATACATAAATATGACAAAGGAAATCATTAAACAGGATTTCTAATGTGTTCTAAAGTACTTGTCCTTGAATATGACTAGGGATTTGGGTACATTAAACTGAACACAGCTATGTGCAAATGCCCATATCAATAAAAGTTAAAAAGGTTTGAGCGATGTTAAACATGCTCCTTGGGGGTAAGCTAATTAGTAAACTAGAGAGTCTTAAAACTCTCAAGTGCCATCTTTGAACTGAAGAAGACATCTACTAATGAAGTCCCCAGTGGGCTAAAAGTCTAGATCTGGCAGTATGTGTATTTCTGTATCTTAATTCCAACTACGTCGATGCATTAAAAGCAATATGAGGCTTGAAAAAGTAGGGTGGAAATGTTCATAGCAACATGAGCTGAAAGCATTTCATTTTAAGTCTTTGGTTATATTTAATTTATATTAAAAATCAGATGCAAATTAAATAGCAGATAAACAGAAGGGAGAAAGGTAAAATTTTTGGCATACTAATATATTTGGCTGGACTTATAATGAATAATAAAAGGAAGATATATATTTGAGGTGAAACACAATAAATTAAATTCAAGTGTCTGATTAATTTACATATTACAAAAATAATAGTAAATGTTGTGCTTTTAAAATGCTTTAGAGACTAAAAATATTAGCCTTTATGTTCAAATATATGCAATAATTCCAAATTAAATGTTTTAAAACAGCATAATCAGAGCAGATATTTTATTTGGAAATCTGTGTAGATCACCTAATTGTCTTTTTTAATTTTATAATTGCAGATAATTCAAGATCAATGTGAACTATGATCAAAGTCCAGCGCATCAGTTCAGTGTACATAATTGAAAAGACCTATGACTGAAAATCAGATAAAATTCAAGTTTCAGCTCTGTCACTAGCTAACTGTGTGATTCTGAGTCTCCCACTGTCTCTGGACCTGAATAGTCGTGTCAACCAAATGAAGAGCTCAGAGAATGTATTTCACTTCCTGTAGACATTTAGGCCTCCTTTAGTGCTAAAACTGTATAATTTAGACTTAGATTTGTTTCACACACAAAACCGTTAAGCTATGCTTTGTAGACTAGATATTCACCTAATTGTCTTTATCGTTACAAAAGGAATAAAGATTCTTCTAGAATATGAATAACACTTATTACTTAACACTAAACTATGATTTATTATACTTCATGGAAAAGTCACTTGCTATGAGCGTTGTGTTTTTCGATAAGCATTCCAATTTGTCTCAGTGTTTTTCTCTCTTTTAGCATCAGACTCCTGAGAGATTGAGTAGGTTTCAAGGACCAGAAAACTTTGCAAACAACATTAGCCTGGACTGACTTTAGAATAGGGTCATGACACGTGGGAAACATGCAGGACAGAAAGCTTAATGTGAAGACAGCCTGCCTTCTGCCTTCCCTGAAGACACAAGAAAGATCTCATACCTACATGTCTAGAGTTTGAAAAAAATGGAAATAGATTGTCAAGACAGAGAAACAGTTTAAAAAGAAGTTTTCACCAAGGCTGAATGAGCTCAATTAAGCCAGCAGAAAACACATTCTTATAGTACCCAAACCTATGCTAGCCTGAAGGATTCCAATGATTCACTTCCAAACTAATTCAGAATTCTTAATCATCATCTCTCATCTTTTCCTTTTTTTTGTCTTTGTAAAGGCAGAGAAGTGAAGGAAGAAAAAAAGTAAAAGGAGAAAGATGTGAAGAAGGAAGGAAGGAAGGGTGGGAAGGAAGGAAGAAACTAACAACAAAACTTGCTTAGCATGCTTGAGACCATCACATTACCTTGGTAGAGAACTCACAGGGAAAATACTGTAGAGAAGAAAAGAAGATAATGTCAGGTGTTTTCTGAGAGTTGGGAAATACCAGTCTGGTATGTATGTGTGTATATATATACATATATATACATATGTATATGTACATGTATATATATATACATACATATACATATATACATATATATACATACATATACATATACATATACATATACATATACATACATATATGTATATATACATATATATACACACATATATATTATATAATATGTGTGTTCGTGTGTGTGTGTGTGTGTATATATTCCTATAAAACATACACACACACACACACACACACACGCCTGGTACTTGGAATACCTGTATCTTACATATTCATCTTGCTTCTGTTCTTACCTTTTCTTTATGCCCATGGAAATATTTTTATAGTTCTATTTTTACTTTCTTTGTAAACTCCCTATAACTTTGCATTGACCATTGGCATTCAATGTTTTATTGTTATTGTTGTTGTTTAGGATTATAATATCTCTGATTTTGTTAATCAATACATAGAAAGCAGTATGATCCTGGAACAAAAGGCAGTTCTTTCTACTAGCTAATATTTTTCTGAATAGTTATAAGTTAAGCCTATAATTCTCTCTGAAAATCAGCTAAAAGTGATCTAGGTTTTGATGTTCCTACCTTTTAAAATCAAAATATCCCCAGCACCTAAGCTGAGTTATCCATCATTGGCACTTCAATGAAAAGTCATTAAATTGAATTGTTACTTCCTAACAATTCGCCCATGCCATTTATACTGACAGGACTAGAGTTTTGTGGAAGGATTCAGAAGGGTGATAAGCAAGAGACAAAAACAGGAAGTGCTGACATATATGGTGACCTTGGTAAACAAGACTTTCCTGGCATGAAAAATCACAGACTCTGGGGGCAGGAAAGAGTAAATTGTATATGCTTTTCAATCTTGCTTCTAAGTGGTCCTGGGTCCCACTGTATTTACTATTAAAATCTTCCTTTAACTTTTCTTGCTCTTTTTCATCTTGAAAAGTGTTTCTTAAGGTCATAAGTTGATTCTAACTGCAGATATCTGATATTTTACCAGTGCTTAGAGAGATGTATACTCTTAGGATGAAGTGCAAACATTGATAAAAACAGTAGAACAATCAGGAAGAGAGTAGTTTTCAAATAACACTATTTTTCAGAATTGGTAGAATGAAGAAAATGTTGGTCAATAGTTCAAACACTGAAGGAGGAGGAGGAAAGAAAGAGAAATAAATAAATGGGAGGCAAGGGAAATAGCTGAGATCTTATATTAATAAAAAGGTAAGATAGCACAGTAGTATTTTGTTCTTGGAAAAGAAATGGCACTTACTATAACAAGGGTGGAGTTTAATGTAGTAGGGAGATACTAACATGGAGACAGAAGAAAAATATAAAAGTTAAAGGGGTGAAGATATTGGATTTGAGACTGACAGGAAATTTCTCATATCTGTTTTCTTGAGTAAGAGAAAGTTTAGGATGTTCTTAAAGAAAGATGATGGGTAGAAAAAGAGGTGATATGAATAGAGCAGCCTTTAAATGTGTCTTCAGTCATTTCTCCTCAAGAAAAAAAATTAAAATTTTCGATTGATGTTATTCTGCACAATTATGAGTTTTATGTTTGTTTATTTGTTTTAGTTCACATTTCTCTTGGCTAAGTTGAACAATTACTTTTAGATGGAGGTGAAACTGCTGTTAATCTTTTCTCTTTCTCATATTGTATGAAAGAGAGAGAGAGAAAACTGTTGGGATGGATAATCTATGTCTATATCTCTTTCTCTATTATATATATAATAGAGAAATATATATATATATATATATAGAGAGAGAGAGAGAGAGAGAGAGAGAGAGAGAGAGAAAGAGAGAGAGAGAGAGAGAGAGAGTTTTTATTTTGAGGCAGGGTCTTGCTAAGTTACCCAGGCTAGCCTTGAACTTGTGACCCTCCTGCCTCAGCCTCCTGAGTAACTGGGATTACAGATGTGAGCCACTGTGCAGACTGCTGGTAATCTTAAAGAACCTGCCCTATCTAATCTTGAGGATAAGTTAAAAATCTCATTTTGTTTCAGAGTTGATTCTAATAGAAAAAGAAAAATATTATCGAAATATGTTTTGCCATAGATATTTCTATATTGCAGTAGACAAATAAAATATGAAAAAAAGTTTTTTAGAAAATGCATAAGGTAGTCAGTGAGCAATTGCCAGGGCACACTCTCCCACAGTGAGAAAAAACTTACTGCACAAAAGCCACACATTCAGAGTTCAGTCCCACATGACTCTATTTGTCTATGATATACATTACAAATTAAACAGGACCTTCTAAATGTGTCCTTGTTTTTACTTAATATTTCTCCAGCCCAAATCTCTTTTTTTAAGTATTCATTTTCTGTCCATGTTTATCCTTCAAAATGTAGGGTGGTTTTATATTTCTCTTCTTCCTTTTTCACTTATTTAGCTCTTTCATCTCTTGTATGCCAGAGAACTGGGAAATACCATTATCATTTTCTCCTGCACAGACTTTCCCAACTTCAAGAGGAAAACACTCTCCTCAAAAATCCCCAATCACTCTTTCCAATAGTAAATAGTCCCAGGTCACTGGTGAACGAAAAGTTGATTGATCTTTGCCATCATCCCAGGGCTTCAGCCAATAGGTAATGTTCTACCAGTCCCTCTGAGTTCATATTCCCTTTATCAAGCTTTACAGCCAGGTTTATTGCTTCAGCCTTTTTCTTATTTTGAGTTCTAACTGGTTTCTGTTAAATTGTTTAATCTCAAAGATCCCCCAAGATCATCAAAGACCACTTGTTTCTTCACCAGAGACTTCTCACATCGACCCCCAAAATTAGGCAATACCACCAATGGGGTACACTGGAAAGATCCAGGGGGGCAGTAGTAGCCTCTGGTGCAACTGGGGGCATTGAGTAAAATAAGGGGCCAATGGAAGTACCCAGGGGGAGCTGAGTAATTTATTTTTTCTGAAAAGGGGATGGTAAACCGATAAATTTGGCAATCTCTGAGACCTAGAAGGATCCTTCAATCTCCTTCCCCTGAGTTTCTGTCCAAGTCCTCATTCCCAGGACAGTTTCCCATCCAACATTTATAGAGCCCTCACCTTTCGCTTCCCCTCAAATAAAAATTACCTTAATCTTTGCAGTGGAGTGTAAGGTATATAAAAAGGTCAGACTGTCACAGGCTAAACACAACCTTAAGACAATTCAGGATGGGGGGGATAAAAGGGAAAACACAGAAAGGAACTGCAAGAAAAAGAAAATAATAGAAAATCATCAGAGATCCAGAAAAAGAAAAAGGCTTAGACACTCAGGGTAGCAAAGAAGAAAGATCACTAGCTAAGAGAACAAAGAAATTCATACAGTGAGGAATTGGATGTATGCCAGGGAGAGCAGAGAAAATGAAAGGTGCAATGTCAAATAGATATTTTTAGGAAGACACGTTATTAGAAAAGATAGGCTATTTCTGAAGACCCTAAATAAAAAGATTCAAGTAAGCCGAATTTATTCTTCTAATGCAAATGATATTTTGTCTGGAATATTCTGGTACAACAAATATTAAAATAGATGGCATTAATTTTATGCCAAATCTTTGTTAGACACTGCACTAAGCAATTTACACACATCTTTTCAACTTTTTCTTATAACATCCCTGTCGAACAGGTAATATCTTCATTCACCAGATGAATCAACCCAAGCTTAAAGAAACTGAGTAATTTATCCAAAGTTATTTAGCAACCAAGGAGGAAAGCTGGGATTCAAACCCAGGTGTATCTGGCACCAATGTCCATCCTTCTCACTACTTCCTAATGAGAGCTATTGACTAAGTTTTATTAGATGACATTAATATAGTAATACTATGTAGCAAAACTTTATGCTCAAGTTTAAATGGAGATTGCAAGATAAATATTCAAAACAATATCACTTCATTTAAAAATTTGCTAAAAAGCCGGGCGTGGTGGCGCACACTTGTAATCCCAGTACTTGGGAAGCAGAGACTGGAGGATCCAGGTTCACGGCCAGCCTCAG
>PVJS01045216.1:0-16328 GCA_004027185.1 Glis glis
AAAAAAAAAAAAAAAAAAAAAAAAGAAGAAGCTGTCATTTCTCTAATGTGTCATTTTGGCATCTTTGTCAAAAATAAGATGACTAAAGCTGTGTGGATTTGTCTCTGTGTCTTCTATTCTAATCCATTGGTCTACATGTCTGTTTTAAGCCAGTACCATGATGTTTTTGTTCTTATGGCTTTGTAGTATAATTTCAAATTGGGGATTGTGATACCACCATCTTTGTTATTTTTGTTCAGGGTTTCTTCAACTCCTCATAGTCTTTTGTTCTTCTACATGAATTTTAGCATTGCTTTTACTAGTTCTATGAAGAATATAATTGGTATTTTGGTGGGGATTGCATTGAATCTATAAATTGTTTTGGTAATATGGTCATTTTAATGTTAATTCTGCCTATCCAAGAGCATGGAAGGTCTTTCCAGTAAATAAGGAACAAAACTTTAACAAATTTAGCTTATTTTTTATCCACTAATTTTCTTATCACCCATGGGCTCCTTTTAGCATTCAATTACTCATGTGATCAGAGCTATTACTCTCTGAGTCTGTAAGTACCAGGCTTGTTTGGTACATGGAAACCTCATAAAGGACATCTATCGACAATTTTTGTCTGCCCAACTCAAAGACTCAAGTGCTTTGGGACATTAGTATGAAGAGGGTTTCCTTTTGTGTGTACATGTGTGTTTTTGTGTGATTTTATTTGTTTTCATAGCATGGGTAAGCAAAAAGCACTACTCCGGCAATTTTGCAAACATTTCGTTTAGAAAAATTTTAGCAGACCGTTTGTTTATTACCAAGAAGTAGCTTTTTTGGGTTCAAGGCAGTTGACTATTTGCCTGGTTCCTTACATCCATATTACTGAACCATTTCCTTAGGGGACACAGCCACGCACTTGGTCAATACTTATTAATTTCATTCTTTAATCTATATACACTCTTCTAAACCTGGTTAACTCCTACTACACTGACGGTGGATTCCATCTGAGCCCTCTCAAAGAAACACAATGAACTGTCCATGGGGAAGGTGCACTCAGAGGCTGATTGACAGTATCAGTGTGGTAGATGAACCTAATGACAAACGCATATGGTTCTCACTTAGGCCTTCCTGTTCCCTCATAGCAGGCAATGGCAGGCGCTGGATCACAACAGTTGAGCCCTGCAGGGATAATTTCCCATTATATGTGGCATGACTATGCCTACAGGCATATATCTTATTGAACATTTATCTTCTCTTTTATGCCACACAAATATAAGGCTGTCACTTTCTGGAACAATAAACTTTCTCAGCCTATGACAGAGGGAAAGCAGATGTCACAAGTTAGAAACATTTCTGAATTATGTGACTTAGATTCCTTGACCAGGTTTCAAAAAACTGTTTTTCTTCTTTGTTTCATGTTTCAACAAAATGAGTTCACCTAATCTATATTGCCAACAACTACTGAAATAACAAGTCCTTATCATTTTTATTTTTAGATAATTTGATAGATATTATGGGGATATCATTTTACTACTAATAATAATTACTAGAACTTAAAAATTATTTTATAAGCCAAGCATGGCTTTAGCTTTTAAACACATTGCTAACTCCTTCATTCCTTATTGGAACTACCATTCCTCACCACTGTGCAGATGAAGAAACTGAGAGAGGTTAAGTAGCTAGTCCATGATTACACAGCTATCAAGGGCAGAACTTACATTCAAACTCCAACTGCCCAGCTCCAGGGAACATAATAATGAGCTGCTATGCAAGTCTGTTTCATCAACCATTGTCATGTTCATTTCAATGGACTAAATTCAGATGAACAATTTATTAGTTGCAAGGAAGTCATTTAACAAGCTCTGGGCCCAGAGCAGAGAGCTAAACCATGTGACCACTGAAAACACTGGGGGTCTGTCTGGAGGCTTGTAATATTATAAAGTTGCATTTGAAATAACAAATTGTATTATGATTACATATAAGGATGCTGTTCCAAGGCGGACTCTATCCAATAAGTGTTAAATTGTTTTAATGGCTATGAAAAATTGAGAAGAAAATTCCTGAAACAATAAAATGAGTTGATTGGCTTTAAGGAGGTGTCCACTGAACTCTGTTCATAAAACTAATTCTGAAAGTACATGGTATTTATGCGGTATTTATGTTGTTATTTCTCTACTCAGAGTCAGCCTTCTTACCTCCTTTAGCAAACAAGAATGGCAAGGTACAACTTCAGTTGGTATAGCATGAATAAGTCACTGGAGGTTTCAGTTAAAGCTGTATCTCAGTGAGTGTCTTGAATTTGGGAGAGACCTGAGTTCACAATTTCCATTGTCTATGCACATTATTGCCATATAAACCAGTTCCAGAAAGCTAAAGCTATGGTTATAAGGATTCTGTCATAGAGCGATATAGCTGCTCAGTCATACTTTATAACCTAAAATGACTGGTAAGTGAGGACGGTCAATAACTAATGACTCATCTTCCCCCGGATACATCTGAGCATTGCTTCATTCCAATGGCTTCCACTGTCATTCTTCTCTTTTCATTTTAGAATTAAGAACTATGTATAAAGTCCTACTTTAAGATTTGCCCCTTCAATTCTCTGATCATATGACTGGTCACTTTCTTTACCACATGCTCCCAGTTGCTCAAAAACAAAGCTTAATCATAGGTCTGGGGCTCTTGTCTCTGTCTTTGATTTTTTTTTTCATCCTCGGGGGCCATATGCTTTTAGTTACTCTCTAGAACTGGATCTCCAAGAAATGTACTCTTCTTGAACCCTTACTTTTTGGATCGTAGATTGAATTTTTATGAAGTTGGGGAAGAATAGGGAACAGTAATAATAGTAAGAATAGTAATGTCTTTGGAGGCCAAGACATTAGTGATTATGTAGAGATGAACTCCTGTCTAAAACCAACTAATCCTAGAATAAACATAGGAGGAAACAAACTGAGGAAAAGATTGAAATCAGTTAAATATGTGAGGGACCATGAAGCCAGATATGTGTACTGAGTACTGAGTATGTCTCTTTTTTTTTTTTTCGGTACCGGAGATTGAACCCAGGGGCATTCTACCTCTGCGCTACACCCCCGGCCCTATTTTTTTATACTTTATTCTGAAACCAGATCTCATGAAGTTGCGGAGGGCCTCACTAGGTAGAGAGAGAGAGACACGGAGACAGAGAGAGAAAGAGAGAGAGAAAGAGAGAGCTGAGGCTGGCCGCGAACCCGTACCCTCCGGTCTCTGCCTCCCAAAGTACTGGGATTATAAGCGTGCGCCACCATGCCCGGCGCCTGAGTATGTCTCTTAATTATGTTCTCTACAAAAAAAGAGTTTCATTGACCCCAAATTTAATCCAGTTAGTATGTCTGAATATTAACACATCAAATGTTGTGTGCATGTATATTCCTATCACTCTGTATCTCAGTAGGATGTATAATTATAATGCACCAATAAATGCATTAAAATATGTCTGAATGCATTTCAAGGCCATATGTGTATACATGTGTGCATCATGATAGCATTGCATGTTATTTGTGTTATGTTTTTCCTTCTGTTTATGGGAATATATTTGCTTTAAATGTTTAACATTTAATGTTGTTTTTGCATATGGCTGAAGTTTCATATGGTAAAGTAAGAAAAGTTCAAGGATTTCTTTCGCCACTTGCATTGATATGAGCTCCTGTTACTAAATTTATTCTTGATGGTTTTGCAGATGACAGTGCAAGATATCTTGTGCTGTCAGTGGAAGACACAGGCTAGCTGAATATGGAAAAGACCCCAATTCTTGCAGTGTGTTCTCAGGGCCCATATCTGACTCCTACAGAAGGTTCTCTGATGAATTGACAGTGAAATGAGAATGGTAAGTTGGAATTACTTTGCTAGTTACATTCAGTTTGATATTTTTCCTGTGTATTAAAAATCACATAAAAATCAGGAGAACAAGAGAGGTTGAGAAAAAAAAATAACCTGTCACCTTAAAGACAGTCAGCACTTACTTAAATGCACAGATATAGAGAAGTTACTACTGGGTGGTGAGAGCCAATCTTGTTCCAAATCCCTCATCTAATAGATGAGAAACGTGGAGGTCTAGTGACTCTCCCAGGAGTACACAGTGAGTCTGTGGTCAAAGAGGATTTCTCAGCTTCTGTAGAGCCCTGTCTATGTGGGCAGGGTCTTCATGGGACATTAAGGGCCCCTTTACCTAAGAATGTTGAGCTTAATCATAGGTCTGGGGCTCTTGTCTCTGTCTTTGATTTTTTTTTTCATCCTCGGGGGCCATATGCTTTTAGTTACTCTCTAGAACTGGATCTCCAAGAAATGTACTCTTCTTGAACCCTTACTTTTTGGATCGTAGATTGAATTTTTATGAAGTTGGGGAAGAATAGGGAACTGAAGAATGTGAATAGATTGTTGATAAATGATAGCAAAATAATTATAATGCCAATTTCCCTGAGTACTCTCTATGTACTTTGGGAGTAATTATTATGAAATAATTTCAAAATGTATAAACATTACCTATAGATTACAACCCAGTGGCTCATAGCACTAACTCTAAGATAGTCTGGATCTTTTTCACAAGCCCATAGCTTGCTAGTGGTGAGACCTCAGGAGTGTTACTTAACCTCTTCATGTCATATTTCTTCATCAGAAAAATAAGGGTACTAGCTGCATCCATATTGTAGGATTGAGGGGTGCAAAGAGTTAATGTATGTAAAGTGCTTAACTCCATGTGTTATTTGGTCTTATTATTGTTGTTACCATTATTCTGTTAGCTGTCCCTGAAAAAAGTTTCCTAGTAGCCCCGACTTGCTTGTCTTTTTGTTATATATCCTCTACATCCCACTTAGGATTTCTGCCAAATCCTGTGAGACTCTTTTGCAGATATATTATACCTTTGTACTGGTTTGTCACAGCAAATGTGAGAGGAGTTCTGGCTTACCATAATCCACAAGCCAGGGTTTTGATTTTCTCCCATCTACACACTGATGAACAGATGTGTGTAAACGACTCCATGGGGCTTTCTACGGGGCCCAAATATGCAGGCTCTGTGTAACCTTAAACTACCATGCACACATGCTGGTCCTCTAGGACCCAAAGAATGTCAGCGTTTTTAAATGTCATCATTATTTCAGGGATATGAGGTTTTCTTTTTATTAACTAGTTGAACATACAAAAAAAGAAGAAGAAGAAAAGGGAGAGAAGCTTTGTATCACAACTTTCTGAGGAACACTGAGAGGTCTAAGGTGTAGTTGACACTTTTCCTCTCAGGTAGTTTTCAGAGTTATCATGTCTTTTGCCATAAATGCATTTTTAAGCAATGACAATAATCATGTAACTTACACTGATCAGTTCTCCAGAGCACCAGCATTGGATACATTAAAGAGAGTAAGTTAAAATATCTGTCTGATTGCTTCTGACATAACCCATAGGTCTCTTCATTTCTTTACTCCCTCAAATATAATGTGGAACATAAAGACAAATTATTTCTAAATACTAACAAGGAGTGTGGTAATAAACAGCAGTCAAGTTGAAACTTGCTGTATAGCATTGTGTTAAATCCGTTGTAAGCAGACATACAAAGCTAAAGGATATAATTTAGATGAAACTCTGTCCTGTCTCTTCTCTAGGAACTAGAATACAGAGCAAAAGGTGAAAGGACTGAGGGAGAAGATTCTGGTTAAATCAAAGAGTTTTCTCAATTACAGCTGTGTAACAGGAAACACACTCCCAGGGCAGGCTGTGATCTGTTTGAAGACAGCTACGAAAGAGCCATGGTGAGTCTTCCTTACACAGTTATTCAGGCACAGACTAATTGATAATCTGTCAGGGACACTACAGAAGGGAAGTTTGCCCTACCTTTGGGGATAAACAAGATTGCTTCCATCTCTTATGTGTACTATTAATCTAATCATTAACCCCAACCATCATTAAGAGTGACCACAAATAATTCCAAATCCATTAATCTATTCACATATTCTTTTGTACGCTCAATTAAAAAACCCTGAGTGACTACTATATGCCAGATTCTATTCCAGAGACAGCACAGAACAAGGAACAAGAAAGATAATGCAATCTCTACCAACACAGACCCCGCATTCTTTGGGAAGAAGCCTACCTAAGTAGGAACTGACCAAACATATAAGTGTCATCTTTATGATTATTGTGTTATTGTTCTTGAAAAAACTGGCAAGTGAACTGAAGTAAATAATAAAGGCACTATTAAAATTGTCACTAAGCCGGGCGTGGTGGCGCACACTTGTAATCCCAGTACTTTGGGAGGCAGAGAACGAAGGATCTGGGTTCGCGGCCAGCCTCAGCTCTCTCTCTCTCTCTCTCTCTCCCTGTCTCTCTCTCTCTCCCTGTCTCTCTCTCTCTCTCTACTTAGTGAGGCCCTCCGCAACTTCGTGAGACCCGGTTTCAAAATAAAATATAAAAAATAGGGCCGGGGTACCCAGTACCGAAAAAAAAAATTGTCACTAAGTTGGGTTACTAGATCATCAAGAAAATGCCTGTATAAGAGATTAACATTTATGCTTCATGCTAAGGAATAGAAGGGAATCATTTGTGGAAATTTTTTTCTGGAAATATTATTCCAGAAAAGAAGAAACTGCAAGTGTGAAGGCCCTGGGACGAGATCAAGCTTAACCACAGTCTAAAAACAAAAAGAAGTTAAAAGGTTAGGCCACAAATACACACAAATGGACACCAGCTGGTCCCTAACTCCAACTACACATGGGTATTTTCTTGTAGTGAGGTAGACATGTATATCATCCAGAAGAAATATCTGGTTTGAAATCACGTTGGAAATTCTGCCTGCCTCTCATGACAGGGGCACAACCCTATTAAAGATCACAGTCATCAGTTTTGAAAGCTTAACTCTGGCAATCACTGGCAGACATTTAACAGGGGTGTTTAGTATCCTCCCTAAAATATTGAGCAAGGAAGAACAAACACTCGAGCATGTCTGCAATGTGAACCCTGCTGATGGCTTTGCCAGCAGTCCAGCACCAAAGGCCTTGAATTCCTGTCTGTTCATCTGTAGTTGTGTTTATGTCTCTCACTTAAGCAGTTTTCAACATACTTCTGTGGTTCTTTTGATATAGTGAATGTGCAGGTGTATGATTGACTATGACAGGGACGATGTCCAGATCTGGTGTTTATTGTTAAAACAGACATCTCTGAATATTTGAATCACTGCACATACCATATTTGCTCTTGTGTAGGTAGGCCAATTTTCCTCCAGCTAAAGATATTTTAAAATTATTTCTCCCCACTTACTCCTCCACTTTCCCCCATTGCTTATGCTAAATAATTCAGTGCACTATTCCTAAAGTGAAAGTGAATGTGAGTCACCCAACCCATCTCTATATTGTTTCAGGGTTAGAGAGAAGGTCAAAAGATGCAGGAAAAGGAGTCTATACCTAACAGACTTAGAGAACAACTCCGGCTATCTATCTCAGCAGATCAAAGTAACTGCTGCATCTGGACCAAGATTTCTTTTTATTTTCATCTCATTTCCTGAAACAGAGACACAGTTTTGAGAGACTAGGCAAGGGAGTGAAAAATTCATTGCAGCTAGCCTGTTTCTAAAGTCTCCTCTGAAGCTCGGGTTTTGAAACCTTTGCAATTATGAATTGAAAATCCATGTGTTACATAATGCATTTCTGGAAATATGCCCAGGACACATATGCTCTCTACGCAAGTCTAATACTAACATTAATCTAATGAATGGTATATTAGAAAAATGATTTGTGTACATCCTAATGGAAAGCATATTTTCTGAGCGAAGCTTTTGGATTGAAATGCAAAAACTAACTCCATCGCCTAAACACAGCTTGCAGCTACCACATCAACCAAGAAGATAAGTTAGTGCACCTCGGCAGAAGGGTGAGCGATTGCACTGCCTTTGTTGCCTGGGGAAAAGCATTTTCCAAATCTCGTGCAGGTGTATGAGAGAGACTACCTACAAGGAAAGCAACTGAATTCTCCTTTTTGAGCCCCTGGATGACTCTTTTCATATACATACTTATTTTTTAAAATACTAGTTCATTTTACAAAAGCAACAAAAAGGAAGCCCCTGTTTATCCCAGGGGTTTAATTTGGTTAAACTTGATATATCCAATTGTGACTGGCTTAATATTTTACTCCAAAAGCTAGATCATCTTTTATCTTTTATTTATAGTCATCTTCATATTCATTTTTCAACTAAGGCAAGTACTTCAGGGAGAGCTGGCATTGATGGCTAATCTTTTTTTTTTTCCCTTTTTGTAATGCATACTTTCTGAACCTTAAGAAACAGCACGGACAGATTTTTTTTAAGAAGAAAAAGTAAGAATTTGAGATTGGGGATTCTTTTCAACCTGCTAAAAATAGAATCAGCCTTTGTCACCCAGTAGGTGACTTGGCTTTAAATAAAATCATCATCCCATTATTTTTCTTAAAGTGCATTTTTTCTTCAAAAGACATGGAACCCTAACTGGATGTTTCCTGTAGCTGGCTTCTGATTAGTAAGAGGAGACAGCGAGGAGATGCTGTAAATAGAGGCTTAAATGATGTGGCAGATGAGAAATTAAATGCTCTTTGCCGAGTACAAATGAATTCATGGGTAGAACCTAGAGTCAAGACCAATAGATGCATAATTGCATTTTAAAGAATCTAAATCCACCTAGTTGTCTTGAGACACAGCCAAAAGGAATTGCAAATCAAGGTAGACAAAGAACTCTGCTTCTATTATCAATAACAGCCCTGTTACTCTTATCATGAACTGACAGTAGAGGCAGAGTCACACTTGGAACTGGGAATCCCAGGAGTGCAATGCCACTTTAGGGTTCAGCCATCCTGATTAACGCATACCCAGATGTACCCAAATTTAGACTTTAAAGATTTGAACAAAATTAACCTAAGAATCTTCAACTTTTGCTCCCATCTTGGGGTCAAGTTGCTGTTGCTCCTTAAGCCTTATTTTCTCTACAACCAGAGGTCTGATACAACTGGCATTTTTCCCCTTTTCCTTCTGAAATTCTCTCTTGGGCTCTGATTACCTTTTCCATTTCCTAGTCCCCAGGAGAAGCACAGATAATGTCCTTGGTGGTGCGGCAGAATCAAAGGTGCTCTGTAAATGATATCTGTCAAACGTGATTATCATACTGCACATAGATTTTTGGTCTTGAGTGCATATTAAGAAATACCATCATCTTTGACTGCTTCTGGCATAATTTCAAATTAGCGCTCTTCCAAGGAGAACCCTAGAGAGCACAGAAATGAGAGTTTTATTAAGAGCCTTTGTGATAGGAGGTGACCTGATTAAAAAAAAAAAAGAACTGAACATTGGAACTGAGGTCCATTAGTAGCTCTGTCTGCAGCTAGCTGCAAAAACTTGAGCAAACCACTTAGCTCTCTGGTCTTCAGTTTTTGCCTTCTAAATAAGGTGACTGGGGCAAATAATCTCTGTAATCCTCTAGAGTCCCCAAACTCTATGACACATGAAAGAGAAGGCATGCTATTTCATTAATGTTTCCTTACTGTTTTTCTATTTGGTAACATAAAGAGATCCTTATCCCATTATAGCATGATCTTTCTTTCACAAACTGGATTTCCAGAAAGATGGTGGAAAGCCCTCATAGGGTTAATTTGCTTAGCTTTTGGTTTAGATTCCTCAGGCACATTGTGTCCAGCCTTAATATTTTACACTGTAAGCCATATCATCTTTTATCTTTTATTTATAGTGATCCTCATATTAATTTCTCAATAGCAGCTGGTGCGGCAGGAGGGACAAGTCATTGATCTTCCAATTTATCCACTACTCTTACATATCCTGAGGTCGAGGCAGCCTGGAGAGATTGATGGAGTGCTGGCGCCCGCCCAGCAGCTGTGTGTTCCTCATGCATGAAAATCAACCACAGGAAACCGAAATTCGACAATTGGCAGCAATATCAGTCACCTCTGTAATAAATATAACAGGGCGTTCTTTAATAATTGAATGGGGTGTCTGGGATTCGGTAATGAAAAAGCTCCTGTTTGAGAGTGCCAACGGAGCTTGGGACTGAGGGGAGGTGGTGTATTTGGGGATGGGGGTGGAGGTGTGGGAAGCTGTTTATAGATACCACCTTCTTATACAGCAAACACTCCTTGATTCTCCCGCAAGTCCTGATACAGAGTAAACAATACTTCCTTTGTTTTCTAGAAAGCCAAATACTTCTCATGAAATATTTTTTTTTACTTCTGCGAGAAAAACAACAGGTCCTCAGATTACGCTATCGCCCACCAATATAAAAGGCAGTGTCCCTGTAGGCGACACGACATTAGTCACAGAGTCCAGGTGGACAGTGGGGCTCAGAGCTTTGAATCACTTAGGAGTCCTCATAGAGACAAACCGCTAATTGATTTTGAACGGAGGGACTTTATTCCTCGTCATGGCTGAGCAGTGGCCTCCAACAGGCCTGCTCTCCCAGTTGACTCCAGTCCCTGACCACAGTTTAACCTCGAGCTAGTTGCCTCTTCCCCCTGCCTGTTCCTCAACCAACCTTGGCTGCTCAAGCTCAGGTGTTGTAGATTTACCTGATAACCAACTTTGTGACTGTGGGGATTAAAACCCACCCACTGAGGCGGAGCTCCTTCTTTTATCCTCTGTGACTGGGAAAACAAATGCTAAGTGCGGAAGCAGAGTGTCCCCACAGGCCACAGAGATGACGCTGTGGTGGCAGAACAGCAAAAGCACCCACAGGTGTGGCTGATGTGCAACTAAGAGGAAGCAAAAGCTTTCTCATTACCAGACTGTGAAAATATTCCCTCCCCTTGGTGGTTACTCAGCATGCATACTATATAGACAGGTATTATCTCCACATTTTTAAAAAAAATAATAGAGTAACTAATGATGCCCTCCAGGGATAAACTGGAGCATCAAGCTGCTCAGAAATTTCAGGCACAGAATTGCCAGAAAACTATTTACTTCTAACAAAGAGTGTTAACAGAGATTTTGAGTGTACATGGGGTTTGAGCAATGCTATGATTTTCACAGACGGAGCCTCACAAAGGGCTCTACCCAGTGTGTACCTTCTCTTCCTCTCATGAACAGAGGCTGCTTCCATCCCTCTAAGTGCTGAAATCACAATGACTTAATCTCATACAGGACCGTTGTCTGATATAAGTAGACAGACAATAACATGTTTAATTCTTCCAGCAGGAGGGCTCAATTTAAACACTTGAAAATTTTTGTTTCTCCTTGCCATTCATATTAAATATTCTTCTTCTGTTCTTTAATCTCTTTATTCTATAGTTATCTATAAGTATTCATAAATAAAGCTTCAAGTGGAAACAGGTTTCCAGACAGACAATAAGGATATAAAATATATTGCTCATATTTCTGGACGGTATCTTGCCAAGTGTTATTAACATTATGGTAGAAATAAGAGAAAGAATAATAGTAATAAAATAGTAGTAATGATGTGGTGTATTTATAGGGTTATAACCATTTAAAATATTTGTAAGTATATTGTTTTATTTGAACTTCAAAACAATCTTATATGGTAGGCAGGCCCGATATTCTTATTCCCATTTTGTAGATGAGGAAACTAAGTTTCACTGCTGTTAAGTGACTCATATCAAGCAATCAGAAGATTTTCTAACTTTTACTGTGGGCTCCTCCCTATGAATTGGTGAAAAATATCACAAAGTAACACACTAATAAGAAAGAAACCCACAATAACAGTTCCCAGAACTCTCCTGCCAAGAGAAATTTGGATGTATGCTATTGTTGCATCTGGATTTTTAGACACAAAACAAGAATTTCGGAGCACAGAAAAACATATCAAGTGGGGAATGATGAGTATAGGTAATTTCAAAAATTGTATCTGTAAGATATCATGCAATTTGATCATGACCTGAAAACAATTCAAATTTGAGGAAGTAAATGGTTGGTATGTTTTGAAACAGCTTAGAAACACATTTCCTAAAGGACTATCCTACTATTCCCTACCCATATTTTATAGCTTCTATTCCCATCGAAAACAGTATTTTCTTTGAGATAAAAATGCTGCAATATATGTTTATTTTGTGGAAGCAGAGTTCTAGGTGTGAGGCGCATTCACAGGCAAATCACTTAACAGTAAGCAGTAAGCACTTAATGAGGAATAATGAAGTGTGAATGGTCAGGGTAACTGACATCTGTCACTGAACTTTAAGACATCCCACAGCAAGGAGGGTGGCACTCTTCAGCCATGGCCTTCCCTGCCATGCTGCCATTCACAGTGAAGCTATAGGGCACGTTCTCCAAGTGACTGGTCAACACTTCTCTGGGCTTCCTGCAGTAGAGCTTGGGGGCCCTGAGGGAGCAGATGAGGTCAACCTGGTGCTGCGTCTCTCAGTATCTTCTCTTTATTGAGGGGAGCCAGGATTATGAGGTGAACAATTTGGGCAGCCAAAAATCCTCCCAGCAAAATATCAACCATATTAGCAAATCTGTAAAGAGTCACCAGTAAAAATATATAAAACAAAATCAGGAAAATGCAAATCAAAACTACTCTGAGATTCCATCTAACTCCAATTATGATGGCAATCATCAAGAATACAAACAATAATAAATGCTGGCAAAGATGTGGGAAAATAGGAACTCTTATACACGGTTGATGAGATTGTAAATTAATACAACCACTATGTAGATCAGTATGGAGGTTCCTCAAAATATTAGGAATGGAATTATCATTGGATCCAGCTATACCACTGGTATTTTTCCAAAAGAATTAAAGTCAGAATAGTATAGTGATATGTGCATACCCATGTTTATGGGCAGCACAATTCCCAAGAGCCAAATTATGGAGCCAGCCTAGGTGTCTGTCAACAGATGGATGGATAACAAAAATGTGGCATATATACACAATGAAATTTTAATCAGCCATAAAGAAGAACAAAATTATGTCATTTTCAGGAAAATTAATGGAAATAGAGAATATTATGCTAAGTGAGATCAGTCAGTCTCAGAAAGTCAAGGTTTGCATTTTTGCTTAAATGTGGAAGCTAGAACAAAAATAGGAAATGAAAGGGACTTCAGTCATATGTGAAGAGAAACCAGTAGAACAGTGGAAGGAGGTTGGGGGAGGAAAGTGGGGACTAGAAAAATGAGGACTGAGGAAGGGAACCGTTCAGATAAGATTATGTCCATAGATGAAAGTATCATTACCAATCCCACTAACATGTATGGAGAAGGAGGAAGGGGAATGGATGGAATACGGAGGAAAATACACCAAGTGATGTGTGCAGGTATGTCTGTACCACTTTAAATCTCACTATGATGCATAATTACGGCACACCAATAGAAGTATAAAAGACATGTAAAACAGTTGGATACAGGTGTCTAAGCAGCATAAGCTTATTGCTCACGTAATTGTCTTTAGTCTAATTACATCCTCTTCCTTAAGATGCAGTCTGATATCACCAAATGAACAAACTGGAAACATGCCTGAGTGAATCAAGTGGTTTAGAGAAGTCAAAAAAGAGGAAAGTGACAATTCAAATTCCCATGACTGAAAACAAGCATGCTTGGTTTTAAATATGGTCGGGTATTACCCTGAAGAAGAAAAAGTTTAAAAATGAAGTGAAGAATGCTACGGCAGAACATCAAGAGTATTTGCCACCACTAAGAACATTAATAAAAGCCTGCATCACTGGTTATTTAGGAATTCAGTGTGTTTGCTTTGCTTTATCTACACTAAAACTACCTAACATAAATCCCAGAACTGCTGAGAAACATGCCCGTCAAACCTTCACAACAGCTGGGGACTCCGTTATATAAACTTTTAGAGACTATAAACTTGAAGTAGAAAGCCCTTTGAAAATAGATGTTCTTATCAGTTTTGGCATATTCATCCCCTGTAGGAGAATTGTGATTCAAAGAACATAAAATAATAATAATTTTTAAGGCAGTTGAGAAACATTGCACTTCAAAAGGCTTAAATTCTGGAAGTATTTCAAGTATGAGGTTTAGGATTACCAATATGGTTTCCTAATCTTCTAATTACTTGAGAATGAGGACACTTTAATGTTTCTCTCTTTTTAGAATCACTTGAAATATCAATTAAAAATAACAAATTAAGAGCCTGTCCCTTGAGAAACAAAAATGTGAAAGTATATTATACTCTCTGCTAATGGTTTGTGATTTGTCTTCAATCAATCCAGACAAGTGTCATATATCCAAGAATTCAATGGCAGTCATTTAGAGCTAATTTAAGTATTTATATATTATAATCACTACAACTGCATTTACTTGTGGAAAATGATAGTTTATGTGTATAAGCCATGTTTATTAAAGGGACATTCAACTTCTGTAGGGAGTGTCCCAGTTTCTTCCTCTTCTGTTTTAACCATGGTTGGACTGTCTCCATAAGCCTGAAGCTGTGAGAAAGAATCTCACCACAGTCGTCAGTAGCCACAATCAAACCATATCACCACTCTCCACGATTGTCACTGGGTACCACTGCTCCCAGATGCATGTACAGAGTCTTTGATGGGCTACTGTGCATTTATGATCCTCAAGTGCTCAGTGCAATGAAGCCATGGGTGATCTGGGTAGATGTGGGGTACGTTTTTATTTCCTCCATTTATTTGACATGATGTTAGAAGAACATCAAAAACTTGCTGAGATATGGATAAGCATCACTATATTACCTTTAATAAAGAGTCGTATCTCTCATAAGAACCAGTAAATATATTTTGAGGGAAATACTATAAGAAAATTTAGCTACTAGACACATAAGTAGTTGGAACACACTTCTATGCCTGACTTTTTTTAATCGCTTTATTAAAACATTATTGACATATAATGAACTGCCTATGCTCAAAGTATATAACTTGGTATGTTTTGAAATATGCATATCCCCATAAAACCATTAACATAATTAAGAAAATGAACATATCCATCAACCACAAGAGTTTCCTCATGTGTAAAACATAAATCTGTATAAATTCTATGGGACAAAAGCTTTGTGCTCTTGGGTTAGGCAAAGATCCTTTCATATGTCGACCATAGCTTGTCTATTCATTCACCTGTTGGTGGAAGTTTGGGTTATAGTTTTCAGTTTTAAAAACAAAATAGTTGTGAATATTCTTGTGAAAGTTTTTGTATGAATGTACAAAGAAATAGAAGAGCTGGATCATATGCTAGATATTTAACTTATTCATTCATTCATTCATTCATTCATTCACTTACTTACTTATTGTAGTGGGGATTAAACCCGGGGCATTCTACTTCTGAACTATACCCCCCAGCCCTATTTTTTTTTTATTTTGAGTCTCCCTAAGTTACCATGTGGTGGCCTCAAACTTGAGATCCTCCCATCCAAGCCTCCCAAGCACTGGGATTATGGGTATGTGCCACAGTGGCCCAGCTTAACTTAAATAAACAACCAAAGTTTTCTTGGAAGTGAGTGTACCACTAGCAGTGGCAAAGAGTTCTATGTATTACACTTCCGCATCAACACTTGGTGTGATCAGACTTTAGCTCTTTTTTTGTTTTGTTTTGTTTTGTTTTGTTTTTTGCGGTACCGGGGATTGAACCCAGGGGTGTTCTACCTCCGTGCTACACCCCCGGCCCTATTTTTTATACTTTATTTTGAAACCAGGTCTCACAAAGTTGTGGAGGGCCTCACTAAGTAGAGAGAGAGAGAGAGAGAGAGAGACAGGGAGAGAGAGAGAGAGAGAGAGCTGAGGCTGGCTGCGAACCCGGATCCTCCGGTCTCCGCCTCCCAAAGTACTGGGATTACAAGCGTGCGCCACCCTTAGACTTCAACTCTTCATTAGGTACGTAGTGGTTTCCCCTTGTGGTCTGAATTTTCATTTAGCTGGTAACTGATTATGATGAGCCACTTTTCATGTGCTTATTTGAGTCCAGAGGTCTTCCTTGCTGAAATACATTTTCAAATATTTTTGCCTGTGCATTTAATTTGTTATAAAATTTCCTATTTATTGCTTTTAGAGTTTTTCATATAGTATAGAGATTTTTTGAGATAAATGATTTGCAAACATTTTCTTCTAATCTGTGTCTTTTTCTTTCATTCTCTTAATTCTTTTCAAAGAGCAGAAATTTTAAATTTTGATGAGATCTAATTTATCATGTTTTTCTTCATGGCTTTTGTTTTTTATGTTGTCTATAGAAAATATTTGCCTAACTCAGTCGGACATGGTGGCGCACGCTTGTAATCCCGGTACTTTGGGAGGCGGAGACCGGAGGATCCAGGTTCGCGGCCAGCCTCAGCTCTCTTTCTCTCTTCCTGTCTCCCTGTCTCTCTCTCTCTGTCTCTCTACTTAGTGAGGCCCTCCGCAACTTCGTGAGACCCGGTTTCAAAATAAAGTATAAAAAATAG
>PVJS01045217.1:0-16327 GCA_004027185.1 Glis glis
TGGAAGGATTTTAAAAAGATCCAACAGATAACTTTCCTTTCATGCTGCCTGCTGCAGAATTGGCTCTCACCAAGTATTGGTTCCCTTCCTTTTCTTTCCGTTGCCTGGATCTGTGTTTTTACTTGTAACTGTTTGTCTCTTTATATCTGTGTTTGTGTAACCAGTCTGTGTATATCTCTCTCTGTGGTTTATGGGCTGCTAAGCCTCTGTGTGTATTCGGGTTTTGTATTAATGAATATCTGTGCCTCTGGGAATGTGTGGCACTATTGTATCTGTGTGTAAGCAGATGTGTTTCGGCGTGTTAGCAGTGTGTGTGTGTATGTGCACCTAAATTTGTGTTTCAGTGTTTCCTTGTTTTTATGTGTTTGATGTCAGTCTCAGCGTACCTGAGTATCTAGATGTGTCCCTGTGTATTAGTTTGTATATTAATATACCCATGTGTCTGGATGTGTCAGTGTGAATTAGTGTGTATGTGGGTGTGCCTCAGTGTTCATGTGTGCCCCAGTGTAGATGGTAGGGCAGGGTAGGGGTCTCTGAGAATCCACATCCAGATGTTTTCCTCTGACCTTGGGGAGGAAGCTCTGCCCCCACCTTTTGATCCCTCCTCCAGCTTCCAGAAAACCTTGAGTGTGGGTGGTTCCCTTCTAGCCCTGCCCTTGGGCACAGGGCCAGCCTGGCTGCCCAGGTCTGGTGGAGTGGGTGTCTGCAAACACCTGGAGAGGGGCCCCTCCAGCAGCTCCACCATGAGGCCTTTACAGCTGGCAAGCCAGGCTGTCCTCTCCCTGTTCTGAGAAGAACCGAGCCCCTCTCCTTGGAGAACAGCGAGGTTTCCGAATCTCAGGGTCAGGAAATCCCTGCTCTCTCGGCTGAGGTCAGTGTCCATCTGGCTGAGCTTTTTGTGCTTGTCAGATGCGGCCAGACAGTTGGGGAAACAAAGCATATCTCCATGGCAACCTGCCTCAGCCTTCGAACTTGGGCAGCGCAGTGGTTTCCTGGGGCCCTCTTTGGACCCAGGGCTGGGACGGGGTTGAGTGAGTGGTGAGGATGAGTTAATGAGGCTTCTGCATGCCCGCACTGCACCTCCACACCCCAACACACTCACACATTTCCATGTGCACATTTCTTTCCTAAAATTAGATGTTTAGATGGGGGAAACTTGTGCCCACGCAGGGCAAGTTTCTTGCTCACGGACACCCTGCAAATTAGCTGCAGGACTGAGATAAGAACCAGATTAGTTGCAGGGGCTTTGTACCTCCAGGTTACACCTGGACCTATTTTATATTTTTTATTTGAAAACAGTGTCTTACTAAGTTGCTGAGAGTCTCACCAAGTTGCTGAGGCTGGCTTCGAACCTGGAACCTGCGATCTTCCTTTTTCAGCCTCTCAAGTACTGGGATTACAGGCGTGTGCCACCATGGCTGGCTTATTCTTTTTTTTTTTTTCTTTTGCAGTGCTGGGGATTGAACACAGGGCCTTAGGCATGATAGGCAAGCGCTCTACCCCTGAGCTACATCCCAGCCCTGTGCTGTCTTTTTCTTTCTTTGCTGGGGATTGAACCTAGAGCTTTCCTCAGCACTGGGGATCAAACCCAGAATGTTCTAGCCCTATTTTATTTTATTTTTGTGGTACTGGGGGTGGAACCCAGGGGCCTTCTATCTCTGGGTTATATCCCCAGACCTATTTTATTTTTTCTTTGGAAATAGGGTCTTGCTAAGTTGCTGAGGCTGACTTCGAACCTGTGATCCACCTGTCTCAGTTTCCCAAGTACTGGGATTACAGGCATGCATTACCATGCCCAGCTCCCTTTTGTGTGTGTGTATGTGTGGTATTGGGGATTGAACCCAGGGGCATTCTACCTCTGAGCCACACCCCCAGCCCTATTTTTTATTTTATTTTGAAACAAGGTCTCACTAGGTTGATGAGAGTCTCACTACTTGCTGAGGCTGTCCTCAAACCTGCAATCCTCTTGTCTCAGCTCTCAAATACTGGGATTACAAGTGTGTGCCACCATGCCCAGCTCCCCCTATTTTTTTTTTTTTTTGCGGTACTGGGGATTGAACCCAGGGGCATTCTACCTCTGAGCTACACCCCTGGCCCTATTTTTTTATGCTTTATTTTGTAACCGGGTCTCACGAAGGGTCTCCGCCTCCCAAAGTACTGGGATTACAAGCGTGTGCCACCATGCCCAGCTGGCTTCCCCGTTTTTAAAACAGGGTCTCTATGAATTGCCCAGGTAGATCTCGAACTTGTGATCCTCCTGTCTCAGCCACCCAAGTACTGGGATTATAGGCATGGGCCACCACACCCTGGCTTGGAAACCACTTTTCCACACTGCTGACAGCTAAGAGAATGACAATCTGATCACTGCTTATCTGTGGTCAATCTCTAGGAGATGGTGCTTAGGAGATATCTGTTGAAAGAACAGAGGGAAACACAAGCCCTTCCCCACAGGAGACTGGCAAAGTGACCTCTCTGTCCTCTCTTCCCTCTGTCTCCTCCCCCTGTTCCCTTCACTTTTCTTCCTCCTCCTTTTCTTCCTCTCCCTCAGCTTCCTAGAAGCTGGCACCAGCTCAGAGCTGAGAACCCATAAGACCACATCTCCATGGGCCACACACCACTAACACCTTGGGCCAATGATTTCACCCCTCACCCCAGCAGGGGGTCTTAGAGGGAGGGAAGGTGGAAATAGGCCCTGGGGCATGATACTGAGAGATACTGGGAGGATCAAAGAAGACCTCAGCAGGGAGGTGGTTTGAAATGTCAACCCGGCAGCCACAGATGAGGGGAGCCAAGGATCAGGGGACCCAGGAATGCAGGCTGTGGGACTGGACCTGTGGGGGCTCCTCCACCCCAAGGTTTGTTAGGGGTCTCCAGTTCCCTCAGGCTCTCAGTCCCTTCCTGTTCTTCTCTGTGAATTGAGGGAGGCTCTGTCTCACAGTGGCCTGGCTGCCCAGGCTGGAGGTAGGAGTCTGTACAGGAGGAGGTCAGGCCCAGCAACGGACAAAGCTGGCATACGTGGGAGGCAGGTCTCCCAAGCAGTTTTGGGGGTACATGAAGGCAACCTTGGTGTGCTCCTGGGCGTTCCAAAACAGTGGGACAAAGTTGGAGGGCCCTTGCGCTGCTGCCCCAAGCCTGGTTATTGCTGGTTCCTCCCTGGAGACAGGTTGGCAACTTCCTGCTGGGTCAGGTGACAGCCTGGCTCTAGGTTGGACTTTGGGCCTTGCCGACAGGGGCTGCTGGGAAATCAGCTCCCTAGGCTGCCTTTACTACCAGCGAAGAAAGGAGCTGAGCCGAGCAATAATTAATCTAGGGGACAGGATTCAGCAGCAGCTGGGGCACAGGCTAGCCTTTCCCAGGACGGGAGTCCCAGAAGCATGTCTGTCCACTAGGTCAGGGGACAAGAGGGAAGGCTGGGGCTGTTGCTCAGGGGTGAGGATGTCTGGATATTAGAGTTCAGGGTAGTGAAGGGACACAATTCTGACCTCTCCTCACAATCCCCCCAGCCTCTCCCCTCCCAATCTGGGAAGCTAATCTGTGGACTGACTCCTGGGGATTCTGGTTTGAGGGAGCCTCCTCTGGAGTTAATGACACTGGCAGGAATGACTTGCTAGGCTTGTGAACTGTGCAGTCACACATGGCCCCGCACTCAGAGAGGCCCGGTGTTTAATTGAATATTTTGTTGTTGCCCTCTTGAAAAAAAAATTTTTTTTTGAGACAAGTCTCACTATGTTGCCCAGGTTGGCCACAAACTCACAATCCTCCTGCCTCAGTCACCTGAGTAGCTGGGACAACAGGCATGTGCCACCAGACCTAGTCCCTCTTCAAATTCTTAGTTAATTTTTTTTTGTTTTTTTTGGTCAGTGCAGGAGATCAAATCCAGGCCTTTGTGCCTGCTAGGCATGTGTTCTACCACTGAGCTACACCCCTAGTTTGTGGGTATTCATAATTTTTTTTTTTTTTTGCGGTACCGGGGGTTGAACGCAGGGGCGTTCTACCTCGCGCTACACCCCCGGCCCTATTTTTTATACTTTATTTTGAAACCAGGTCTCACGAAGTTGCGGAGGGCCTCACTAAGGAGGGAGAGAGAGAGAGAGAGAGAGAGAGAGAGAGAGAGCTGAGGCTGGCCACGAACCCAGATCCTCCGGTCTCCGCCTCCCAAAGTACTGGGATTACAAGCGTGCGCCACCACGCCCGGCCTGGTATTAATAATTTTTTAATGAAAGGCCCTGCAAATGATCAATCCCAGACACTGAGCAGAAGTGCTGAAAACTAGCTGGGTGTGGTGGCGCACGCTTGTAATCCCAGTACTTGGGAGGCTGAGACTGGAGGATCCAGGTTCGTGGCCAGCCTCAGCTACTTAGTGAGGCCCTCCGCAACTTAGTGAGACCCTGTTTCAAAATAAAGAATAAAAAATCGGGCTGCAGGTGCAGCTTGGAGGTAGAATGCCCCTGGGTTCCATCCCCAGTACTGCAAAAAAAAAAAAAAAGTGCTGAAAAAGTTGGTGAAGGGCAAGATTAACCAACCTTCCTCTCCTGCCCACCCCTCCCAAAAGCCAGACTGTTTGCCATTCTCCCTCCTCCCTACCCTGTGCATCCAGACTTCATCCAACAGGCCGAGGCCCTGTACACCACGCTCTCTGCAAGTCTCACCTGCCTGTAACATATTTCCTTTGACTCTCACCAACTAACAGAAGAAGAGTCCCTGGGTCCTTAGGGTTAGGGCTAGGCTGGGTCAAGAGCAACCTGAGGGCAGGGCCCAACGCCTAACTGCAATGGGTGTTCTGGGCTTGCTGGCTTGATCTGAATGAATGTTGTTGCCAGGAAACAGGCCCAGCAAGGATGGTGAGTGATCTCCCCAGGACCCCAGGTGGGTGGAGTGCCAGTCATGGCCCAGGTTCAACCCAGCTGAGACGTTGGGGACACTCAGGGGCTAAAGCAGGTTAGTGAGGTCATACTGCACTGTAATCATTCTACAAGGTTATAGTGAACACTTGTCTACAATGTACCAGGGCTGACTGGGCTGGGTGCCCCAGACAAACAGGGCCCCCTGCCCTCATGGAGACCAGGACCAGAAGGAAGCTGCATGACTAGAGTCAAGGTGGTGATGCAGATAAGCTAACTGGGGTGATCACAAGACCCTTCTGAGGACCCAGGGAAGGGGTCCTGGGATGCTGAACCTGACCCTGGTCCCTAGGGCAATTTTTAGCCTCCGGGCAGAGACAACACCCAGATGCAGGCCTAGGCTCCTCCTGGGCTGACCAACTTTATGTCCTCATGCAATCACTGTCCCCTTCTGGCCTCAGTTTCCCTGTTGTACTAAAGGGTGACACTACCTGCCCTGCTTCCCTCGGAGCTCGTTGAGGACTCTGACCACATGAAAGAGCTCGGTCAGCTATAGTAAAGAGTCAGAGGCCTGGAGGAAGTGAGCACAGCTTTTTTATGATTCTGAAAGGTGATTTTTTTTCTACCAGCTTTCTCCGCAGCACTTCTCACCTGCCCCAAGATCCACCCTAATTAATCAGTGCTGAACATCTTAGTGGGAAATCCTGACCCAGGCCCAGGTGTCCTGAGGAATCAAAGCCTAGCCTGAGGGTAAACTGATAAAGGATCATGCCCATCTCAGCCACCCAAGGGTGAAGGGGGCACCCAGGAGGCCTGGGCCCCAGCTCCATACTGAGGGTTGTTGGAGCCCGGGGGTGGGTGGGGGGAGTTATGGTAAGGAGCCAGGAGGTGACTGCCAGGAGCCAGATGGGAGGGGAATGCCGGCTGCCAGTCACAGGCTTCAGGTGTTTCCAAAGGCTTCCCCTTAATATTGCCCGGGTCCTGCAAAAAGTCTCCGAATTCCCTTGTTCCAGGAAAAGAATTCCAGAACCCCCATCTCTTCCCAGACCAAACTCGGGACACCAGATTCTCCTGGGGTCCAACCCCAGCCTTTCCCCCTGCCATCCCCAGTCCCGCTCCACCTCTTCCAACCGAAGACCCCTGGGGCCCTCGGGGAGGACGCGGGGCCGTGCGCCCTGCCCTCCGTCCCGGCGCAGCGCGGCGCGGGGCTCGGGACCACCCCTCGCCGGCGGGACCTCGCCCTCGCGGGCCGGCGGCGGGGAGGGGCCGTGCAGCGCCGCTCCCGCCCCGCGGCCGCTCCCTGCTCGGCTCTGGCTCCCGGCCGCCCCGCCCGCCGCCAGCTCCGCGGCGCTCGCACTCCTCCGCCGCCCAAACTTTTCCGCGGGCGCGTCCCCGGCGGCCGCCCCCCGCATGGGCGCCGCGCCGCAGGGGGCCTGACCCCCGCCAGGTCCGCGCCGCGCCATGGCGGCCCGCGCGCCCCCCGCCGCACCTGCGGCCGAGGAGTCGGGGGGCCCCGGCGGCCCCCCGCGCAAGAAGAAGTCCCGCTCGGGCGCCACGGGCCTCCGCCGCGCCCTCAGCTGGCTGCGGGGCAAGCGGCGCAAGAAGAAGGCGCCGGGGGCCGAGGGGGCCGAGCCGGCCGCCCCCCGGGCCAAGAAGGCGGACGACAAGGCCAAGAGGGCCAAGGGCAAAGGCCGAGGTAGGGCGCTGGGCACCTGGGCAGAGCGTGGGCGGCGCCCGGGGTGCGGCGGGGGTGGCCGCGCCGGGGTCCGCGGGGTGTGGGGAGGGGCTGACCCTCCAGGTGCGGGGCCGGGGGGCGAAGAGTCCAGGGCTCGGCCTGAGCACCCCTGTTCTGCCCGCCCCGCACCCCGACCCAGCTGCCCCACCTTGAGGGGAGGAGACCCCCGGGCGGGGCAGGGAGTCCCTGGCTTAAGCAGGAAGTGCTGGCAGGCTGGCTTCTGGGACCGAGAGGCCATTCCCCCTTCCGCAGGCTCACCCAGGTTCTGCCCTCTGCTGAGTCAGGGGGTCAAGGCACTTGACTTTGGCCTGGGGCCAATGGGAGAGGCAGGTGGCCTTGGGTCTCTGGTGGGGGTCCTTCAGGGTCTGGAAGGTCAGCAGCACCCAGAAGAGGAGCTCCTGTCTTCCAGGTGGATCCGGGTTTCCAATCAAGGGAAGGGCCCAGCTTGGAGGAAGCATGCCCTAGGTTGTTAACAGTGTTAGCTTTTCCCACCGGCACCCCCACCCACCGCTCACCTGGGCCAAACCGCAAACATCCACCTCCTGGGGTGGTGAGCTCATCCCCAGAGGACCCGCAGCCCTCCCCGTCATTCCTTCCCCTAGCCCTGGTAGGAACACGTCAGAGTGGAAAGTGCTTACAGATGGGGGAAACTGAGGCCCATGGCCCTTGGAGAGGCTGTACCTGGGTTGGGTACTTAAAATACAGCAGCTATTTTCAATCTTACTGGGTGTGATCCCCTGGGCTGCTCCTCTGGCTTAATGGATGGGCAGCCTGGCCCATCCCTGCCAGGGTCCCTTTACTTTGGGCCACCTGCTGGGTTCTTTCCTCATTTCCTGGTTTCTGTCTTCCATTTGGTGGGGAGGGCTTCAGTCTCTGCAGGAGGGTGTGGCTCCCTTGGGGCTTGTCGTCCTTGGAGGTGTACCTTTCCTATAGTCCTGCTGCAGGACTGGAGGTGAGGAAATGGCCGGGTGTGTGGGCCCATCCCCTTGGCCTGTGTTTACCCTCCCAGTGTCCTTTAACTACCTCTTCTGGAGGAGAATTAGAAGGAACACTTTAGGGGTCAGGAAGAGGGTGGAAAGCCTCTTGTGTGATTGCATCCGGCCTGATCTTCCTTTTGGATAAGGGCCCTGCTCCCCTGCGGCCCAGCCACAAATAGAAGCCAGGGCGCTGGGGCTGGGATGGCTGGGCCAAGCCCTGAGGAAAGGTTTGGGGGACCGGTGTTTCCAGGGGCTCTGCAGCCCTAACAAGAGAGGGATCTGTACCCCTGGGATTCAGTGTGAAGTCATCCCCATCTCATCCAAGAGGACATGGGTCAGAATTGCAGCAGGATGGATTGTGGTCAGACTGTCAGGATTGGCAGCAGTATGGAGGAGGGGGCTGGAAATGCTGAGCCTGTAGGTCCCTGCTCCAACAGCCTGGGTTTGGAGGTATTGGGTCAGTGGCCAGGCCTCCCTCTGCCTTGTGTTCGGTATCAGGTGGCACTGGGCTTTCTGGGCAGCAGGTCAGCCTGCCTGAGCCCCACGTGCGTGGGCCGCACCCTCTGCCCTTAGTTGTTGTTTCCCCAGATCTGGAGGTGGACCCAGGTATGGCTGAGGGAAGTCCTGTTCCCTCTTGCTGCAGCCTCCTATTATTCCAATTGTTTCTTTGTCACCTGCCTGCCCAACTTCTTTTCTGTTTATTAAGAGGAAAAAAATCTGATCTCTCTAATCTACACTGGCACCCCTGGCCAGGAAGGAGAAGCCCTAAGAAGGCTTAACTCTTTCAGGGAGAATGTTCAGAGTGGAGATTGGGAGAGGTGGGAGGGATATACAGAAAATTCCTGGGAGATCAGGGGCCTTTGCTGGAAAGGTCTTTATCTCCTCCATTCCATCTCTGAACCAAAAACCCAAGAGATGCAGGTCTTGGCTCCTTTCATTGACTCCCTGCTATAAGATGCGAAACTGAGTTTGTAATGGAATTTTGTTGTTGTTGTTTGTGCGGTACTAGGGATTGAACCCTGGGCATTCTACCTCCGAGCTACAACCCTAGCCCTATTTTATTTTTGTTTTGAAACGGAGGTTTCACTAGGTTGATGAGAGTCTTAACTGCTTGCTGAGGCTGTCCTTGAACCTATGATCTTCCTGTTTCAGCCTTCCAAGTACTGGGATTACAGGTGTGCGCCACCACGCCTGGTTTGTAATGGAATTTTGAGCTCTAGTCTTCCCCTAATGCCCTCACTGACCTGCACAGACTTAGCAGAAAAGATGAAATCTGACATTAATTGATGATTCTGAATGTGTCAGGAGCCTTGTATCCGTTCTCTCTTGAGATCCCATTTGCAGATGGAAGAAACTGAGGCTCAGGGACACTGAGTGATAGATTTGACCAAACTTAGATTTAAACTCAAACCACCTGCCTCCGAAACCTGGTACTGTTTTCACGACTCTCCAAGGACAAAGAGCAGGGGGTTGAAGCTTAAAGCTCTTCTTATCCAACTCACTCTGTGGGTGGAAACGGCCCAGAGAGAGGTGAGGGAACTTGATAGAGTGGGGATCCTATCAGAGTCAGGCAAATGAGAGCTTAAATTCTGGCTCAGCTACTAGGAAGCCCTGTGACACCGGGCAAGCAACTTCTCTGTGGACCCACAGATTTCATTATAATCTCATGGGGAAGAGAGGGGACCTTCTCATAGTGGTGATTCTCTGGACATTGCCTTGATGGGTCTGTGACCTTCCTGTCTCTCCAAGATTCTCACAAGAGAAGATACAAAAATCATGAAACAAAAGTCACCGTAGAGATGCAAGGGTGGCCATTATTGTGTTTAGTCACCTGAGCTCTAAGGATGAGTCTGGAAGGAGTGGATTCTGAGGCTAATTCTCTTGTTTCTCTCAAGCTACTTAGCACTGGCAGATTATTCACCCCCCCAAATCTCACTTTCCTTCTTTGTAAAATAGGGATAATAAACTGGGCGTGGTGGCACATGCCTATAATCCCAGTACTTGGGAGACTGAGACAGGAGGATCACAGGTTGGAGGCCAGCCTCAGCAAGTAGTGAGACTCTCATCAATCTAGTGAGACCTTGTTTCAAAATAAAAATAGGGCTGGGGGTGTAGCTTGGAGGTAGAATGCCCCTGGGCTCAATCCCTAGTACCATAAATAAAATAAAATAAAATAAAATAGGGCTAGGGGGTGTTGCACAGGGGTAGAATACCCCTGGGTTCAATCCCCAGTACCCCCACATATACACACACATACACATTAAAAAAGGGGGGAGTAATCTGGCTCTTAACAGGGGTGTTTCAAGGATCCAATTAGATAACAGACATGCAAAGCTTTGTGAACTGTGGAGCAGGATCCAGATGGTAGCAGATTTCCACTGTTCTGATGCTGAGGACTTGGCCATTCGTTTCGTTCATCCTGACCCATGTTTGGAAAACAACTCACTTGGTTACACCGCAGATACCCATGGCGATGATTATTACTAACGGGGATTCGCAGAAGGTAGAGTCTCACCTTTATCCTCCAGGAGGACTTGGATGTAAGAAAAAGTTAAAAAAACAAAAACAGGCATCCATATTTTCCAGGAATACCACCTGGACTCTAGACAAGTGTGTGGGGAGGAAGTGTTTCTGGGACTGGCGCCAGAATGGGGCCCTGCAGATAATCGGGGGAGGCTTTCTGGAGGAGGTGTGCAGGATGTGGAAGGAGGGCTAATTTGGGAGGGAAGAGAAGTATCAGGAAGGCTGCTCAGTGCCAGACCCGAGGCATTTTCTTTTTTTTTTTTTTTTAGTACTGGGGATTGAACCCAGGGGGCATTCTACCTCCGGGCTACACCCCCAGCCCTATTTTTTATTCTTTATTTTGAAACAGGGTCTCACTAAGTTGCGGAGGGCCTCACTAAGTAGCTGAGGCTGGCTGCGAACCCACGATCCTCCTGTCTCAGCCTCCCAAGTACTGGGATTACAAGCGTGAGCCACCACGCCCGGCCCGAGGCATTTTCCTGAACTGTCTTCCCCTGACCTCAGGACAGCCTGGGAGGTGAGCGGTTATCACACGCACAGGTGAGAAAAAAGGCCCTCTGGAGGATGAAAGTGAGTCGCTCAAGGTCACTCGGATTCATGCATTTGAAAAGGATATATTCTTCCTTTTGCATTGATAGACATTGATCAAGGTGGTGAGAATACCTGAGGACAAGACTGGCAAGGTCCCTGCCCCTGCAGAAGTGCCGTCACAGCATGGCAGTGACAAGGCCACTCAGTCTGCCTCCAAACACCACACTGTCCAGCCGGGCGTGGTGGCGCATGCTTGTAATCCCAGTACTTGGGAGGCTGAGACAGGAGGATCCAGGTTCGCGGCCAGCCTCAGCTACTTAGTGAGGCCCTCCGCAACTTCGTGAGACCCGGTTTCAAAATAAAGAATAAAAAAATAGGGCTGGGGATGTAGCTCGGAGGTAGAACGCCCCTGGGTTCAATCCCCAGTACCGTTAAAAAAACAAAAGACCACACTGTCCAAACACAGTAACATGACTTTAGATGATCCCAGCTACTAGAGAGGCAGAGGCAGGAGGATCACAAGTTTGAGGCCAGCCTAGGCAGCTTAGGGAGACACTGTCTCAAAATAAAATAATAAAGCCCGGCGTGGTGGCGCACACCTGTAATCTCAGTACTTAGGAGGCTGGAGGATCACAGGTTCGAGGACAGCCTCAACAACTTAAGTGAGGCTCTCATCAACTTAGTGAGACCCTGTTTCCAAATAAAAACTACAACAGGGCTGGTGGTGTAGCCTGGAGTTAGAATGCCCTGGATTCCATCCCCAGTACCACAAAAAAATAAGATAATAAAAAGGGCTGGGGTTGTGGCTTAGTGGTAGGGCAACCCTGGGTTCAATCCCAAGTACTGCAAAGAAAAGAAAAGGAAAAAAACAGGCTGTTGGATGAGTTTCTGACAGTGGAGGGAGTGACCACTGTAGAGCCTTGGACAGGACCGGCCTTGGGGAGGGGTGTGTAGCCCTCTGGACTTGGGGAGGGGTGTGTAGCCCTCTGGAGGTTTCTCTCAAGGTGGTAGACAGTGGTGTGGCGAGAGCAAGGATAGTTCTGATATTGAGAATTCAGGAGCCACCTTGCCAGGCCCAGCAGATGTAACCGCATGAACTCACTGCAGCCTCCCTAAGTTCCCCCTGGCTTTCACTGAGGGGGGACCTTCCTTGGTGTAGGGTTGTGAAAAGATCCAAGTTTGAGCTCTGCTGTGCTATATGACCTTGGGCAAGCCTGCCCCACCCCAACCAGACAGGCCCTGTCTTTTTTGCAGGTTGAACCCAGGGGCACTCTACCATTGAGCTGCACCCCACAGCCTTTTTTATTTTTTCATTTTTTACTTTTTTTCGTACTGGGGATTGAACCCAAGGGCATTCTACTTCTGAGCTAAACCCCTAGCCCTTTTTATTTTGAAACAGGGTCTCACTAGGTTTCTGAGAGTCCCGCTAAGTTGCTGAAGCTAGCCTCGAACCTTCGATCCTCCTGTCTCAGCCTTCCAAGTACTGGGATTACAGGTGTGCACCACCATGCCCATTTTATTTTTTATATTGAGACAGGGTCTTGTACTAGGTGTGGTGGTGCACGCCTGTAAACCTAGTATTTGGGAGGCTGAGACAGAAGGATCACAGGTTTGAAGCCAGTCTCAGCAACTTAGCAAGGCCCTCAGCAATTTAATGAGACCCTGTTTCAAAATAAAAAATAAAATAGGGGTAAGGGTATAGCTCAGAGGTAGAATGCCCCTGGGCTCAATCCTAGTACCACACACACACACACACAAAAGACAAGGTCTTACTAAGTTGCCCAGGCTGGCCTGGAACTTGTGACCCTCCTGCCTCAGCTTCCTGAATCACTGGGATTACAGGCATCTGTCACTAGTCCCGGCCAGATATGCCCTGTCTGGATGGAGTTTAATGGCCTCTGAGACCCCTTATAGTTCTTAGAATTTATGGGTTTGAGAATGGGCTGGAGGAACAAGCTCCTGGGGACTGAGCCTGGTGGGTAAGAGCTGTGTCTGGGAAAAGAAAGCCTGTCTTTGGCCAGCTAGACAAGAGATGGAGACACCATGCCTGGATGTCACAGGAAGGTGGGTAAGTCCATCATGATTAATGGACTCTCCTTGCTGAGGAAGGGCCTGCGAATAGTTCTAAATCAAAGTGATTTAGAACCCCAAGTCTCTAGGTGGTGGGCACTTTGCCTGAGGTCAGATGGTATCTGTTTGCTTTTCAGTCAACACCCCATGTATTTTGTGCTATTACATGTGCTGTTTCCCACCTACCTTCGTGTGTGTGTGTGTGTGTGTGTGTAGTACTGGGGACTGAACCCAGGGCTATTCTACCATTGAGCTATACCCCCAGCCCTTTTATTTTTATTTTAAGACAGGGTCTTGCTAAGTTGCCCAGGCTGGCCTTGAACTTGCAATCCTCCTGTCTCTCAAGTACAGGGATTATAGGCATGCACTACCAGGCCCAGCTTAGCCTTCAGTTTTCTATCCAGTGAACTTGTATTCATTCCCCAAGGAGTGCAGCTACAGTGTTTTTATCTCAGTGATACTCCCAGGGGAAATTACTGTCCCTGACTGTAGAGCAGGGCATGTAGGAGATCTAGAGTTGAGCAGCATTTGATTTCGTGGCCACCTTCTTGGGTAGGGGAATCTTGGTGTCCTTAATCGGGGGCCTGGACCGATGTAAAAATGCCAGGGTTCCCTTTGCTATGGGATACATCCAATAGTGGAGTGATTTCCTTAGAAGAGTCTGGGGTTCCTCAACAAGAATGTGACAGGATGGCTGCTCTGCCTACCTCCTCCTGGGCCCTGTGAAAGAATGGGCATTGTCTAGATGGGAGAGGGAGCTTCATTTATTTCACAAATACTAAGTACCAGCTGGGTGTGGGGGCGCACGCCTGTAATCCTAGTATGCGGGAGGCTGAGACAGAAGGATCGCAGGTTCAAGGATAGTCTCAGTAAGTAGTGAGACTCTCATCAACCTAGCGAGACCCTGTTTCAAAATAAAAATAAAATATGGCTGGGGGTGTAGCTCGGAGGTAGAATGCCCCTGGATTCAATCCCCAGAAACACACACACACACACACACACACACACACACACACACACACAAATTAAAAAGGGCTGGGGGTATAGTTCAGAGGTAGAATGCCTTTAGGTTCAATTCCCAGTACTAAAGGGGGGAAAAAAAAGTTGATGGCCTGAGATGTCACATGGAGGCTTGATGGCACATACAGATGGGTAGCTGAGGTCCAGAGGAGGGAGCGACTTGCCACAGGTCACACGGTGTCCAGCCTTGGAGGTGAAATGGGAGTCCACACCTGGCAGGCTGATTTTAGCTTCTCTACTCCTTTGTTCTGACTTCAAACAGAAAAGCCCTGCCAGAGAGGTGCCTTTACCAGGGGTGGGAAGAGCCGGAAGCGGAGGCCATGGGGGTTCCCCCCACAGATACCTTCAGGGCCTTGTTCCAGCTCTTTCCCCTACACACCCCTTCTCCTGGAAACTCCCCTCAGGCCTGGGAGGGGTCCCTCAATCAGTGTGCTCTACCCCACTGTTCCCTGCTGAAGTCCCCAAAAGGTCTGCTGAACTGGGGTGGCCGAACCCTGTGACCACAAAAATCTACATACTGTTGTCAGCCGACGGCAGAAGAGAGCCTCTCCTTCCCCTCTGCCCCGTGGAAATCCCCTCTCTCCAACCCCTCAAAGCCCTCTCAGCTGCTCCTGGCCTGTCACATGCTGAAGAAAACTAATGAGAGGAGGCATTGTGTATTGTGTGGGCCACAGTGAACATGGTGGGGTGGGGAGAGCCGTACACACACCTTCACGGGCAGACCCCAAGGCCACCTCCAGTTCCTTGGCTGACTTGGGGAAGGAAGGAGGTAAAAGCAGCTTCCTGGGGCAGGAGGAATAAAATCTTGGTCCGCCTCCCCCACTCTTTTGCCCACTCTCTGCCCTTGTGCTCCACTGTCCTCAGGGGCTGGTTCATCAAAGAATTGTCAGCTCTACCCACAGGGTGCCCAGCTCTGTGCTTGTCGTGGAAGGGGCCATAGAGACAGCTCAACCTGCACAGGCCTTCAACCTGAATCTTGTGGCCAAGTGCGTGACCCCAGGAGGCCCCTGGAGGGACATGACCAAGCTGGGCCTCGTGTCTGCTTAGGATGCCCTCTCCTGAAAACTTGTAGCTAGGCGAGGTCTTCAGTACCATTCCCAAGCCTCACCTTTGGCTCCCTATCTGGCCTCTCCCTTGCTCCGGGCCATGGGCAGTACTTCTCCAGGCCAGAGCAGGCACCGCCTTGGTAGTGAAAGTACTTATGAGCCATCTTCATCACCTCCACCAGGATGCAAGTGTCACACTGCCACCACCACCAGTACACAGGTGCCATTACCACTTTTAGTGTGCAAGCCCTGCTATCTCCCCCTTGACAAGTTTTAGGCAACACTCAGGACACACCTACTGTGTGCTGAGCCTGGGGTTACTAAGGAGTGTTTTCTGGTTGGAAAGGCAGATACCAAAATGAACCGACGTCTTGAGGCAAGGGCCGGGATGGTGTCACACAGGGTGCTGGGGAGCCCTGAGATGTGATCAGTATGGTATCAGAGGACAGTACCGATGGCCATGGGAGCCCAGAGAACTGAGCCCGGGGAGGGGGGTGCACGGAGGAGCAGAGTGTCACGTGGGGCCATGAGATGAAAAGGCACAGGGGGAAGAGGAGACAGCAGGGGTGAAGGCCGGAGTGTGCATTTGGGACTGGCAAGCAGTCGCCTGCGGCTGGACCATGAGAATGAAGGGGGTGGCTGGAGATGAGGCTTACCTGGTGGGCAGGGGTGGCTCCTGTAGGGCCTCTGGAGGCCAAGGCACCTGCTATGCTCTAAATGTCCTTCAAGGCTCTTTGCTTACCTGCACTCACTCGATTCATCACTTTGCCCTTGGTGTTCCCTCTGTTCTCCCATACCACCTGTCCCCTTGGTGGGCCTCAGTTTCCCCATCTGTAAGTGAAGGGAATTGAACTAGTAGATCTGTAAGATCTCTCCTATCTTTGAAACTAGGACTGTCTTCTTTCTCTTTTCAGTACTGGGTATAGAACTCATGGGTGCTCTACCACTGAACTACATCCTCAGCCCTTTTTATTTTGAAACAGGGTCTTGCTAAGTTGTCCAGGCTGGCCTCTTACTTTTGATCCTCCTACCTCAGCCTCCCAAGTAGCTAGAATTATAGGCGTGTGCAACTGCACCTGGTTAGGATTCTTTTTTTGTGTGTGTGTGGGACTGGGGATGGATCCGAGGGGCATTCTACCTCTGAGCTACACCCCCAGCCCTAATTTATTTTTTATTGAAACAGGGTCTCACTAAGTTGCAGATGGCCTCACTAAGTCACTGAGGCTGGCTGTGAACCTGTGATCCTCTTGTCTCAGCCTCCCAAGTACTGGCATTACAAGCTTGCACCACCATGCTCGATTTAGGACTCTCAAGTGGAAAGATTAGTGCACACCGTTTGGTACACAATGTGTTTGTGTGTGTGTGTGTGTGGCAACTGGGGATTGAACCCAGGGGCATTCTACCTCTAAGCTACACCCATACCCCTATTTTACTTTATTTTTTTGTGGTATTGGGGATTGAACCCAGGGGCATTCTACCTCTGAGTTACACCCCCAGCCCTATTTTATCTTTTTTTTTTTTTTTTTTTTTTTTTACACATCTTTGATCCAAAGCCAGGCCTGGCGGCTCACACTTGTTTTTTTT